>JABSTQ010010681.1:0-244009 GCA_013358835.2 Ixodes persulcatus
AACCATTTGTCCGAATGTTTGCGAAGCTGAGGCATTTGCAACGCTGCGGCGCGAGCCCCTTCGCAAGCGCCGGTGGCCCAACGTAGCGGCTTGTATGCGCTTATGGTATGCTTCTTAATCTATCTGCTAAGCGGTTGTAGTTGCAAACAACCTTTTTCAAGTGTGACAACTGCGCGCCGCTGTGTGCAGTTGCCAGGCGCTGCAGCGTTGGATGTGCCAACGGTGTTACGGTTTCGCAGGCCATTCGGACAAATGATTCGCGGCGACAAAGCGGCGTGCTGTAATCTTGGTCAAATAATCGGCACTCGAAGGCATACGCTACAGTGCGAGTCAACGGAGCGAGCGCGGGCGGCCCAAATCACAGCGCACTCGGCTCTCGCGTTGCGATTGTTGATTCAGAGCTCTGCCTACCCCTATGACAGGTCCATATCACATGAGTGAATGACGTTTTAGCGAACAGCGATATTTGAGCGAATCGATGTTTTAGTGAATAACGGGGGCGCGCGTTAAGCCATACGCCGCGCTGCGCTTACGCCGCTTCGCGGCGACAATTTGCAGGTAGGTCGAAATTCTTTGGTCACGATTTCCGAAAAAAAAAAAAAGAAAAAGGTCGACTTATATTCAAATAAATACGGTAACTTTAATTTTTATTTTGGGTTATGTCGGACGTCACTCGAATGCTTGACGTAAAGTTACGTTGGGCGTAACTTCAATTTTTATTTCGGGTTCCGTCGGACGTAACGTTAGACACTGCGTTACAGTTATGCAAAACGGGGGCTGCTGGTTCATCATATAAACCAACCATTTCTGTGTTTAATTAAAACACATCACTGACCTAAAAAATCCTGCTATCCTAGAGTTTATGCTATAGGAATGTATCACTTCAAATAAATTTGTTAATTTCTACTTTTAGCCCCTGCCCCGCCAGGTACAACATCTGGCCTAAAGCAGTGTTTCGGATCTCCTTCCAAGACCTGAGGCGGGTCGTCATTCAATCCAGGAGTCGTGTACTGGTGCTTCTTACTGGATGGTGCTACCGAGGGACAAGTTATCATGCTTGAGGAAGGCAAGTATGGCAAGTATGGCCGCCGTAAGTACACATATTGTTTTTACCTTTGCTCGAATCCACTTTTAAGAAATGCACAGTTCGCATGTGCGCATCTCTCAATGCTTCTATAGTCGGCGTTTTGTTATTCCGGAATGCTCCCAACTCTGTCAGCTCTAGTTTCTCTAGACCATGCAAATGAGATGCAACACTAAACCACATGCTCTCGCAAAAGTGCTGAGCTGAAGCACTGTAGAAGCTACTCTAGCCTTTACAATGCAACACAAAATAGTTGACGCCAAGTATATCTAAGTTTTGAGACTGCGTTTTACCAAAAGCTCTGCCGAAACAAATCTGCCACCTTATAGGGAGTGCAAAAGAACCTCGCGTGCCTAACCTGGAGAAGGGCGTTTTTTTTTTTTTGCATAGGCCAATTTTTTTAAACCAATACCTTCAGCCTCCTTGAAATGTTGACATCATGTGACACACGGAAGTACTATAAACCCTTTAATGTTGGCGAGCCCTTAATTTTCGCGGCCTTTAATTTTGCGAAATTTAGTGGCCGCGATTATGTCCTCTGTGACCAATTTGAGAAGAAATAGGGGCTACAAAGAGAAGGGGTTTGCTGTACATCGGAGAAAAGAGGAGGTCACTTTTGTTCGTAGGCAAGAGTAAAACCAACAACAACAATCATGGTGTCGTCCCTTTGTGAGCCTATCTGTGTCTATTGAATGATATGAATTTTATCTTGGTTCATTAAACGTTGTAGCCTGTACGTTGTGGGATGTCGTCTTCAACACAAACAGTGGTTTTCCTCTGAAGCAGGCAGCATGGACGCGTGCCGCAGCACAACAGAGTTCATTTGCAGGTTGTACCGCAGTTTAAAGGAGGATTCGCACAATATGGGGGAATCACGATTCAGTGGTCTACCTCGGGCGTGGACAGGATTTGCTCATTCTAAAAAAATTCGCTAGAAATCGGGGATTTGCGACGAATGTACCCGCATGGTTGAAAGGGCCAGGCAAGCCTTGCGAGCGCTTTGTTTTCTAGCCTCTCAGTCCTGAACCCACTCGCGCACCAAAGTGTAGATGTTCCGATAGGCAGGAGCACTTTTTTGGAAAATGGTGGATGGCAATACACATAGACTGTTGTTATCCTTATCAAAATTCTGTATTATGGTCAAAGGTGGACTGCATATTTGCAATACATTTACTCACTTAAAAATATGTCATACTAAAAATATGTAGTATAGCCGATGTCAAAAACAGAATGGCTGGGCTTCCTCCAGCACGCGCTTCTACTTTTCACCCCGCTTTGAATGGACGTGCTCACTCGAGGCTCATGAGACGCTGAAACGTCATCGAAGGTAGCAGGGGGGCTGGTGGCAGAACAACTAAGACTTCTCCCTGCCTTTCTCATTCTGTCAGTGAGTGTATACTCCCATACTCTAACTCGGCTTAACCTGGACAGAGCTGAGGAGAATAGGCTTGGCGAGTGCCCTTAGTGCATATGCATTTGTACAGCTGAGGCACTTTCTAAATCAAGTACCTTGTGTATCTTACCTTCAAAAACACATCATTTTGGGGGTGCGAAAGGAATTCTAACCCATAATTTTGTTCGTATTGTCCTATTACGCATAGACTTCTTCGACTAAATGAGGAGTCGACCCAGCCTGTTTAAAAATATAATGCCTGCCAGGTAATTGTTTTGCATTTAGTTAATATATCAGTATGGACAAATACTCAGCTCGAACAATCGCTAGGCACAAGCTGGTCGTGTGGTTACAGGCAGCAAACATCCTGGTTGGAACGTCCTACCTCGCAATGTAGGTGAATGCTAGGCCAGGGCCCCACTTACAAACGTCTATACTTTGTACCTCTTTAAGGTGGACCACTTTTGACACTACAAGCCATTGCAGCAAAAACAGCAAGACACATGATTATAAGCTCGACTTACCATGGAGTCCAACTACAAGGTCACATGGCTTGCTTTCTGCACTGAATTTTAAGGATGGCTTGAAGCTTCTGCCGTGGTTAACTTTAAGCTGAGATAGTTTGGAATAATGCTTCCGGTTTTTAGTGTTGCCCGGCACGATTAACAATTCGGTGATATAGTGCTGCATTGAAAAGTCGATGCATTCATGACTATATCACCTAATGAATGCATGCTATCTATTAAACTCTCCGTTCTGCAGAGAAATGAAATGCACTTTGCTTCCAATTGCAGCTGCTTCTGGAACTTCATCGTATGAAGCACCTTATGACTGCAAGCTCTGACCGATCTTGTTCTGTGGTCTGCGCAGGCCCATTGCAGGGAGTCACTCCGAGAGCCTCACCAGACCTTCCTGCCCGTGGTCGTTCTAATTTTTTTTTGTAGGTATGCATCCTTTCTGTCTTTTCCTTAATGCTACTCGGGCGTTTTCTTTTCATTGTCGCCGATTTGCCTCAACATCGGTTAAGCACACAAATAGACGCTGTAAAACTGTATCCCACATATTTGTGTCAAGATAACTTTTCTTTGCTAAAGTGACAGATTTTTTTTTATGAAAGTTGGTCTTCCTTGTTTTTATTTACAAATTTATTTGAGTCTCCACGGGCAACACTAAAACGTTATGCCAGTGTCAAGGACAAGTTCACTGCTCAAACTTGTTCTCAACTAATTGCAAGAAATTTGGTTGTGAAAAATGGATGCCGTGAAACCTCCTTTCAGCACTTGCTCTGCAGCACGAAAAAAAAAAGATACATAGGACATACCCTATTTTTCTAGACTGCTTGCTCATTCTGCAGGTCTACCTGCCATAGATGTGCTACTGGAGAGCAGGCAAATTCAATTGCTGATTTTGCCATTGCTTTTTTTAGCAGTTGTCTTAATAGTTCTTGTAAACTCAGAGATTTTCCTAAAATGCAAGCCGGGAAGAATAATTAGTTTGAGCTAGCACACCCTTTAGTCAGTATAATAGATACTGTGTGCTGCTGTTAGTGCTAAGTCGAGATCGGCGCTTTTTTGGCATTTTGCTCAGAGTAGTACCCATTTTTATCGGTTAGCCTCTTGGTGCGCCAACTAAAATCTTTCTATCCGGACGCCTGCCCTTTGTTGGTACACTCTACCCTCATTCTCAGTTAGTGTATGAACTGGTATCCCCAGTCGACACTCGTTGAGCACGAGGGTAGAAAAATCTTTCCATTCCAGCAGAGCCATATATGGGGTGAGTTTGGCCAGTCTATGATCTCGCCGCCGTAATGTCCCCCTCCCGAGTGAGCCAATCAGCCCACGGCGCAGAGCGAGAGGCGTGAGCGCATGCGCGTGAACTCTCGACTGTTGCCAGCTGAGGGGGGAGGGCAGCCATTTTCATTCATTCGCCTGGCGGAATGCATGGGATAGGCATACAAATTTTGGTCCTCTACTTTTATTATCAGGCTCTCGCAACAAAATGATATAATGTTATTCCTCGGTGGCTTTAAAAGCTAACGAATTGGTTCTTCGACGTTCGAACGCAAACTTTGAGTCAGGCGAAAAAGAAATAAGCCCGTAGCAGACAACGCATAGCCTCAACAGTGCTCCGCGCCGACAGCGTTGCGTCAAAATGGCGGTCGTACTCTTTGCTGCCTTCTTTCTCTCTCGCTCCTTCGGCGCTCTCCTCCCTTTCCGCCTCTCGAGCGCCTTCGTCGCCACGCCCACTGGCCAAACTCTCCCAGTATACGGCTGTGCATTGATGTAGTAGTATTTTTTTATAGTCTTTACGATTGAATGTGAATATTCGACAGAAATCTTTCAGGTTGGGGTGAAAGAGGGTTAAACGAATGCGTTTAATCATTTGCCTTAATTCCATCATTTCAAGGCCTGCATGGCCTTGTCCTTGGCGGAGACTATGGCTGTGGTAGTAAAGGAGCAGTTTTTTTGTAAGTACAAGTACAAAGTATAGAAATAAAAGGATCTATGTGCTGATCACAAAAGAATATGCCATTCATTGTAATGTATCTCTGCCAAGTACTTGATTGTGTTTTGTTTATATTTTCAGCTACCTGGGTGCCTCAAGGTCTGGAGATCCTAGTGGCCACAAGCTTGGACTCAATCTTCTGTCGTCTGGCCAGACCCAGGGGGGAGGTAATCCCGGCAACAAGAGCATCGCAGTATCTCCTGCCTGTGACTTGATTAGCGTCACGACAGGGGAGTCTTCGTGCCACCAGGTGTTAGGTATGCCACTCGAAATAAGCATTCTTTTTACCTGTTCCTTGAGTGAAACAGCAAAAGCACTACTAAGCCTAAAATGCAAAAGACATATTCAAATCTTAGGTTGGATGGAGTTCCAATTACAAAAAGGAGTCTGCAGACATGATTAACATGTGAACCTAAAGCCCGCTGATGTAAGTTCAACGGTGTCACAAAAATAACTTCCCGCAAATGGCTTCGCTCGTGCTATACCCAAACAATTTTTTAAATAATCACTGTGTTACGTTGGTGTCATCAATCTTATGTACCTATCGTGCCCAGCAGTTGGGAGATGTGAAATATAAAAAAACAGGAACTTGCACATTGTCAGCTTTGCAAAGATTTATATAGTGAACAGAGCATAGCACGTTCTACTTAAGAAAACAATTCAGTGCAGGTCTATATTGAAGGTTCACATATGTGTAATTGCTCTTCATAATGAAGTGAAACTGCTAAAGTTGTGGCCCACTACAGGCTTTCTTTTAGTGTTAAAAAGTGTTATGGTGTTTTAAACAGCTCGCACCAAATGTTTTCTTGAAATACAAAGGTTCATGGAAATTATTATGTGGATGTTTGCAGAGAGTCATGGTGAGACCAATCTTTAATGTCAAGTGTTCCACTTATTCAGAGTTGGTTGAGCCATTAAATATTGTAGGTCGCAAATTAAATTTTTATGTGGTGCAGTGGGCACAATCATCCAAAATGACTAGCTCTAGCTGGGGGAACTTTATATGTTTACTACGGCAAGATGGTTTCACAGAACAAACTATTTTATTGAACTCTTGCACTAAGCTTGTCTCTAGAAACTTTTTATATTCTTTACGATGCTGAGATAAGATTTGGAAATAGTTTTTCTAGAACTATGGTAGATATTTCCAGTTCATCAGCATTCTTGCAAAGCATTCGAGAGAGCCAAACCCTGTAATGTACGGAGGGAACTCACCGAATGACGCGGCTGACAGTTTCAAACGGTCGGCACTGTAACAGTAACAATTGCATGTCACCTCCTTATGTAACGCTCATTGTCGCAGATCAAACTGCTTTTTCCGTCTACACTCATTTTCGGTAGAATCATTCACGGAACTCCCTCTCGAGACTGTAGCGCTTGGTACTCTGAAATAATTTGCTTGAATATAGATGCAACAGGTTTCTTTGAATGTACGTCTAACACATATTCTTCATATTGAATGTGCTAACTTTATTTATTACCATATCTATAATTGTATCCACATTCTACCTAATATTTTTATTTTGGCATTTGAGTTTTCGACAGTACTTTTTTTCACATTTGTGCTTGTCGAGCCATACTCAAGCCCATACATCTTGTCTTTCACTATTACATCAATATATAGAAGTGTTGATGCCGAGTGAGAATTCAAGCTACCAAATCTGTCGTGTGAGTTAAGAACACAGAAAGAGCTCTATAGACAAAATTTTGTTAAAGAGGGCTGTATGGGTATCAGAATAGCACATGCCATGCTAAAAAAATGCAAACTCTTTTAGGTATGCAAGGATGACGGTGCTGCGCCATTTCTGATATGTCACAAAAAATCAGTGACGTATAGTGTTCCTCATGGATATTTAAACTGTCAAATTCAAAGCCTAAGTTCTATTCAAGAACGTTCCTCATTACAAATGTATTTAGAGATCTGAGCCACCGACCCATGCAAGACTTTGTGGCAAACATTCATTTTCATGTGCATTACGGTTTACAAGGTCTAGTCTGCATTGATTTATTGCATTCATGCTGAAACTGGGAGGTGTTCTTTGGGTATGAATAAAGAGATAAACATTTCTTGAAATCAAAATATTTGAGAACGGACAAAAGAAATGATATTAAAGCGGTATCTTAGATTCTCTTTTTTTGTCTTATCTCTAATTATCACTTTATTTTGTGTGAGGCATTCAGTTTTTTAGGGCGCAGGTCTTAGGTGCCCGTTCCACGGCGTTGCCATCGGCATAACTGCCCCACTAAACTTGGCAGGAAATTGAATTAATGTAGATATCATTTGACATAATTTTCCAGCTAAATCTATTGGAGAAACTGTATTTGTTTCTGGCTAATGTGACACAAAGTCATGTGACGTCATTTTCCCCGCTACATTTAGTGGGAAAACTGAATTGGTGTTGAGGTCACGTGACATCAATTTCTCTGCTAAATTTATTGAGATATTTTTCCTGTTAAATTCATGAAAATTTCCCGCTAAATGGGAGGGAGCAGACGAGGAGGAGGGAGGGGAAGGAGTGGCATACTCTCCCATCCTGCTCCTCAAGATCTTCGTTCTAATTTCGCATTACAAAGAATTGTAAACTTCTTTTATTTTTAATCTCATGTTTATTCAATTTTTATATCGCAGGTGCACCCGCAGCACAAATCTGGGTTGTGCTGATCCTCTACGCACAAGCTAGGAACTCCTGAGTGGCAAGAGTGGGAGTTTGGCCTGACAGCTCAAGGGACACCTTTGTTCAGTATTGAATTTATAATTATCAACTTTTGAGCAAAGTTCAGCTTTGCTGCATGCAATTCTTCTAGAAATAAATACGTGCTACTGAATTTACCACGTCACTACATTTCGCCACTGCTATTAGTGCTCCTGGAGAACCTCGGAAAAGAGCTCATTTGTGTGCAAACATCATGCTTGTTTCAGACCAATGCTGATGTAGAGACTCGCTGACATCCAGCATTCCAATGCACGCTGGATGTCTGCGAGTCTCTCCCGAAGGATGCAAGCGGGGAAGGAACCATACAGTCGTATCGTATTAGGGGACATGCTATAGGGTGTCCTTTGTATCGTAATTATAATTGTAATGATGAGTCGGCTTATTAAAGGGAAGTGCAAGACTTCATTCAGAAAACTAGATGGAGGCTGATTCTAGTGTAGTTTTATCCCGTGAATCTAATAATCACGTTCGTTTTCTCCAAAGATATAACAAAACGTGAGAAAACACAAAAACAACTGACCAGTAGTGGCGTCGTAAGGGGATTTTTCGGCTGCCAAGCATGTGTCACTTGAGGGCCGCGCGTCCAATTGAAAGCTTTCTAGGTGTACTCTCCCGTACTGGCACCAGTTGTGAAGTCTTTTTTTCCCCTTTTTAAAAATAGTGTGTTCATGCATAGCTTTGATTAGCGCTGAAGATGCATGAGCAGAGATTTTGAAAGCTCCTTTTGTGATGTCGCTCTCCGGGAAAAAGTGCCTCCAGTGAAACTTAAAAAATGATTCTATGCAGCCTCGGTTCACCAAATTACCAAATAATTTTGATATTTGAGATTCTGGAGGTCAAATGAAGATTTAAATGTGTTTCCTCAAATACAAAACCACTCTAGCTTCCCTTTGAGTATATTATGTTCGTTAAATGTTTAATTAGTGAAAATAGGCCCATAATTCCAATTACAAAGTTGCTAAGCATCGTCGAAAAACAATAAATCAACCCTTTTCATGAATATATAAGACGGGAGCAGCATTTTACGGCATTCTAAAAAAAGGCTTAATTTGGACGCATTTCCAGATTTTGGTTTTTTATCAGAGCGCATCTTTGCACCTGCGATACTGCTGACCAGTGGCTGCAATGCGAAGCCACCTCCTCGCCTCCCTCGTAGAATGGTGGGAAGCAGGGCGCACGTGTGTTGCGCGACTAAACCCCTGGGGAACAGGACCGTAGGTGCAGAGATGCGCTCTGATAAGAAACCGAAACCTAGAAACTGATACAAATAAAGCGTTTTTACAGAATGCGTAAACTGGTACACCTGAATTATATCCTTCTAAAAAGAGTTTATTTAGTCATTTTCAATGACTCGGCAAATTTCTAATTGAAACCATATGTTCATTTTCACTAATTAAAAAGTAACTAAAAAATGTTATTTATTATCCGACTAATTGTTACGATTAGGCCCCTATACTACGTACCCCTGGACGTATAACTCACCTGCACAAACCACATTAATGTAGCTTTCACAGCCTTTCTAAACAAATATGTAAAGCTTAAAAAATCGCCCTGTATAAGAGTGAAAAGGCGATACCAGCATGGTGGAGCCATATGGCTCCATCATGCTGGTATCGCTTTTTGGCTGGTATAGGATGTCCCATTTTACGTTATGCTTGTATGGTTCCATCCGCCTACATGGTTCCATCGAGATCCACTACGCTGGTATAGGATGTCCCATATTACGTTATGCTTGTATGGTTCCATCCGCCTACATGGTTCCACCAAGATCCACTACGCCGGTATAGGATGTCCCATATTACGACATGCTTGTATGGTTCCGCCTACCTGTATCGTTCCGCTTTAATCCACTATACTGGGGCCGCTTTTTCGCTGGTATAGGATGTCCCATATTACGGATACGCTTGTATGAGGCTTTTTCCACATCTTTCCAACATCAAGATTTTCCAATAGGGTACAGTGGAGGCACTTTCTAAATCAAGTGTCTTGTGTATATTGCCTTCAAAAACACATCATTTGGGGGGTGCAAAACGAATTCTTAAGGAATATTTTTGTTTGTATTGTCCTATTACACATCGACTCCTTCTCTTAAATGAGAAGTCGACCCAGCCTGTTGAAAAATATAATGCCTGCCAGATAATGGTGTGGCATTTAGTTAATATACGAGTATTCAGTTAGGTATCCCAAGTCGTTAGTCGTAAAGACACAGTCTCTCTGTGAGTCAGTAATTTCTAACATTTGTAAAACTGCTTGTCAAATAACGGCACTGTCAAGGTCATATGCTCAACTCGAATAATAGCTGGGCACAAGCTGGTCGCAGGGTTACAGGCAGCAAACATCCCGGTTTGAACGTCTGAGTACCTGCTTTGCAATGTAGCTGAAGACTTGGCCAGGGCCCCACTCACAAACGTCTATACTTTGTATCTCTTTAAGCTGGACCACTTTCGACGCTACAAGCCATTGCAGCAAAAACAGCGTGACTCATGATTATAAGCTCGACGTACCATGGTGTACAACTACAAGGTCACATGTCTTGCTTTCTGCACTGAATTCGCAAGGATGGCTTGAAGCTTCTGCCGTGGTTAACTCTAAGATGAGATAGTTTGGAATAATGCTTCCAGTTTTGAGTGTTGACCGGCACAATTTACAATTTGGTGATATAGAGCTGCATTGAAAAGTCGATGCATTCATGACTGTATCACATAATGAATGCATGCTATTTATTAAACTCTCCATTCTGCAGAGAAATGAAATGCACTTTGCTTCCAATTGCAGCTGCTTCTGGAAATTCATCGTATGAAGCACCTTATGACTGCAAGCTCTGACCGATCTTGTTCTGTGGTCTGCGCAGGCCCATTGCAGGGAGTCACTCCGAGAGCCTCACCAGACCTTCCTGCCCGTGGTCGTTCTAATTTTTTTTGTAGGTATGCATCCTTTCTGTTTTTTTCTTAATGCTACTCGGGCGTTTTCTTTTCATTGTCACCGATTTGCCTCAACATCGGTTAAGCACACGAATAGACGCTGTAAAACTGTATCCCACATATTTGTGTCAAGATAACTTTTCTTTGCTTTTAAAGTGACGGATTTTTTTTATGAAAGTTGGTCTTCCTTGTTTTTATTTACAAATTTATTTGAGTCTCCGCGGGCAACACTAAAATATTATGCCAGTGTCAAGGACAAGTTCACTGCTCAAACTTGTTCTTAACTGATTGCAAGAAATTTGTTTGTGAAAAATGGATGCCGTGAAACCTTCTTTCAGCACTTGCTCTGCAGCACGAAAAAAAAAAGATGCATAGTGTATACCCCGTTTTTCTAGACTGCTTCCTCATTCTGCAGGTCTACCTGCCATAGATGTGCTACTGGAGAGCAGGCAAATTCAATTGTTGATTTTGCCATTGCTGTTTTTAGCAGTTGTCTTAATAGTTCTTGTAAATTCAGAGATTTTCCTAAAATGCAAGCCGGGAAGAATATTTAGTTTGAGTACCCTTTAGTCAGTATAATAGATACTGTGTGCTGCTGTTAGTGCTAAGTCGAGATCGGTGCTTTTTTCGCGTTTTGCTCAGAGTAGTACCCATTTTTATCGGTTAGCCTCATGGTGCGCCAACTACAATCTTTCTATCCAGACGCCTGCCCTTTGCTGGTACACTCTACCCTCATTCTCAGTTAGTGTATGAACTGGTATCCCCAGTCGACACTCGTTGAACATGAGGGTAGAAAAATCTTTCCATTCCAGCAGAGCCATATATGGGGTGAGTTTGGCCAGTCTATGATCTCGCCGCCGTAACGGCCCCCTCCCGAGTGAGCCAATCAGCCCGTGGCGCAGACCGAGAGTAGTGAGCGCACGCCCGTGAACTCTTGACTGTTGCCAGCTGAGGGGGGAGGGCAGCCATTTTCATTCATTCGCCTGGCGGAATGCATGGTATCGGTATACAAATTTTGGTCCTCCACTTTTAATTGTCTCAGGCTCTCCCAACAAAATGATATAATATTATTCCTCGGTGGCTTTAAAAGGTAACGAATTGGTTCTTCCACGTTCGACCGCAAACCTTGAGTCAGGCGAAAAAGAAATAAGCCCGTAGCAGACAACGCGTAGCCTCAACAGTGCTCCGCGCCGACAGCGTTGCGTCCAAATGGCGGTCGTCGCTTTGCTGCCTTCTATCTCTCTCGCTCCTTCGGCGCTCTCCTCCCTTTCCGCCTCTCGAGCGCCTTCGTCGCCACACCGACTGGCAAAACTCTCCCAGTATACGGCTGTGCATTGACGTAGTAGTATTTTTTTTGTAGTCTTTACAATTGAATGTGAATATTCGACAGAAATCTTTCAGGTTGGGATGGAAGAGGGTTAAACGAATGCGTTTAATCAGTTGCCTTAATTAGGTACCCACCATTTCAAGGCCTGCATGGCCTTGTCCTCGGGGGAGACTATGGCTGTGGTAGTAAAGGACCAGTTTTTTTTGTAAGTACAAGTACAAAGTATAGAAATAAAAGGACCTATGTGCTGATCACAAAAGAATATGCCATTCATTGTAATGTATCTCTGCCAAGTACTTGATTGTGTTTTGTTTATATTTTCAGCTACCTGGGTGCCTCAAGGTCTGGAGATCCTAGTGGCCACAAGCTTGGACTCAATCTTCTTCTGTCGTCTGGCCTGGACCCGGGGGGGAGGTAATCCCAGCAAAAAGAGCATCGCAGTATCTCCCTGCCTGTGACTTGATTAGCGTCACGACAGTTGAGTCTTCGTGCCACCAGGTGTTAGGTATGCCACTCCAAATAAGCATTCTTTTTACCTGTCCCTTGAGTGAAACAGCAAAAGCACTACTAAGCCTAAAATGCAAAAGACATATTCAAATCTTGGGTTGGATGGAGTTCCAATTACAAAAGGGAGTCTGCAGACATGATTAACATGTGAACCTAAAGCCCGGTGATGTAAGTTCAATGGTGTCACAAAAATAACTTCCCACAAATGGCTTCGCTCGTGCTATACCCAAACAATTATTTTAAATAATCACTGTGTTACGTTGGTGGCATCGATCTTGCTTACCTATCGTGCTGAGCAGTTGGGAGATGTGAAATATAAAAGAACAGGAACTTGCACATTGTCAGCTTTGCAAATATTTATATAGTGAAAAGAGCATAGTGCGTTCAACTTAAGAAAACAATTCAGTGCAGGTCTACATTGAAGGTTTACATATGTGTAATTGCTCTTCATAATGAAGTGAAATTTGCTAAAGTTGTGGCCCACTACAGGCTTTCTTTTAGTGTTAAAAAGTGTTATGATGTTTTAAACAGCTCGCACCAAATGTTTTCTTGAAATACAAAGGTTCATGAAAATTATTATGTGGATGTTTGCAGAGAGTCATGGTGAGACCAATCTTTAATGTCAAGTGTTCCACTTATTCAGAGTTGGTTGAGCCATTAAATATTGTAGGTCGCAAATTAAATTTTTATGTGGTCCAGTGGGCACAATCATCCGTAATGACTAGCTCTACCTACGGGAACTTTATATTGAGATAAGATTCTGGAAATAGTTTTTCTATAACTACGGTAGATATTTCCAGTTCATCAGCTTTCTCGCAAAGCATTCGAGAGACCCAAACCCTGTAATGCACGAAGGGAACTCTCCGAACGACGCGGCTGACAGTTTGAAACAGTCGTCACTGTAACAGTAACAATGGCATGTCACCTGCTTATATAACGCTCATTGTCGCAGATCAAACTGCTTTTTCCGTCTACACTCGTTTTCGGTAGACTCATTCACGGAACTCCCTCTCGAGGCTGTAGCGCTTGGTTCTCCGAAGTAATTTGCATGAATATATATGCAACAGGCTTCTTTGAGTGTACGTCTAACACATATTCTTCATATTGAATGTGCTAACTGTATTTATGACCATATCCATAATTGTATCCACATTCTACCAAATATTTTTATTTTGACATTTGAGTTTTCGACAGTACTTTTCTACACATCTGTGCTTGTTGAGCCGTACTCAAGCGCATACATTTTGTCTTTCACTATTACATCAATATATAGAAGTGTTGATGCCGAGTGAGAATTCAAGCTACCGAATCTGTCGTGTGAGTTAAGAACACAGAAAGAGCTCTATAGACAAAATTTTGTTAATGAGGGCTGTATGGGTATCAGAATAGCACATGCCATGCTAAAGAAATGCAAACTCTTTTAGGTATGCAAGGATGACGGTGCTGCGCCATTTCTGATATGCCACAAAATATCAGTGACATATATTGTTCCTCATGGATATTTAAACTGTCAAATTCAAAGCCTAAGTTTTATTCAAGAACGTTCCTCACTACAAATGTATTTAGAGATATGATCCATCGACCCATGCAAGACTTTGTGGCAAATATTCATTTTCATGTGCATTACGGTTTACAAGGTCTAGTCTGGATTGATTTATTGCATTCATGCTGAAACTGGGAGGGGTTCTCTGGGTATGAATAAAGAGACATTTCTTGAAATCAAAATATTTGAGAACGGACAAAAGGAATGATATTAAAGCGGTATCTTAGATTCTCCTTTCTTTGTCTTATCTCTAATTATCACTTTATTTTATGTGAGGCATTCAGGTTTTTAGGGCGCAGGTCTTAGGTGCCCGTTTCACGGCGTCGCCATCGGCATAACTGCCCCGCTAAACTTGGTAGGAAATTGAATTAATGTAGAGATCATTTGACATTAATTTTTCAGCTAAATCTATTGGAGAAACTGTGTTTGTTTCTGGCTAACGAGACACAAAGTCATGTGACGTCATTTTTCTCGCTACATTTAGTGGGAAAACTGAATTGGTGTTGAGGTCACGTGACATCAATTTCCCTGCTAAATTTAGTGAGAAAATTTTCCTGCTAAATTTAGGGAAATTTCCTGCTAAATGGAAGGGAGGAGAAGAGGAGGAGGGGAGGAGTGGCACTCCCTTACATCCTCCTCCTCAAGATCTGCGCTCTAATTTCGCATCACAGAGAATAGTAAACATCTCTTATTTTTCATCTCATGTTTATTTAATTTTTATATGGCAGGTGCACCCGCAGCACAAATCTGGGTTGTGCTGATCCTCTACGCACAAGCTAGGAACTCCTGAGTGGCAAGAGTGGGAGTTTGGCCTGACAGCTCAAGGGACATCTTTGTTCAGTATTGAATTTATAATTATCATCTTTTGAGCAAAGTTCAGCTTTGCTGCATGCAATTCTTCTAGAAATAAATACTTGCTACTGAATTTACCACGTCACTAAATTTCGCCACTGCTATTAGTGCTCCTCGAGAACCTCGGACAAGAGCTTATTTGTGTGCAAACATCATGCTTGTTTCAAACCAATGCTGATGTAGAGACTCGCTGACATCCAGCATTCCAATGCAACGCTGGATGTCTGCGAGTCTCTCCCGAAGGATGCAAGCGGGGAAGGAACCATACAGTGGTATCGTATTAGGGGACATGCTATTGGGTGTCATTTGTATTGTAATTGTAATTGTAATGATGAGTCGGCCTATAAAAGGGAAGTGCAAGACTTCTTTCAGAAAACGAGATGGAGGTTGATTCTAGTGTAGTTTTATCCCGTGAATCTGAATATCACGTTCGTTTTCTCCAAAGATATAACAAAACGTGAGAAAACACAAAAACAACCGACCAGTAGTGGCGTCGTAAGGGGATTTTTCAGCTGCCAAGCATGTGTCGCTTGAGGGCCGCGCACCCAATTGAAAGCTTTCTAGGTGTACTCTCCCGTACTGGCACCAGTCGTGAAGTCTTTTTTTTTCCCCTTTTTAAAAATAGTGTGTGCATGCATAGCTTTGATTAGCGCTGAAGATGCATGAGCAGAGATTTCGAAAGCTCCTTTTGTGATGTCGCTCTCCGGGAAAGAGTGCCTCCACTGATACTTTAAAAATTATTCTATGCAGCCTCGGTTCAGAAAATTACCGAATAATTTTGATATTTGAGATTCTGGAGGTCAAATGAAGAAGATTTAAATGTGTTTCCTCAAATACAAAACCACTCTAGCTTCCCTTTAAGTATATTATGTTCGTTAAATGTTTAATTAGTGAAAATAGGCCGATAATTCCAATTAGAAAGTTGCTAAGCATCATCGAAAAACAATAAATCAACCCTTTTCATGAATATATAAGACGGGAGCAGCATTTTACGGCCGGCATTCTAAAAAAAGGCTTAATTTGGACGCATTTCCAGATTTTGGTTTTTTATCAGAGCGCATCTTTGCACCTGCGATACTGCTGACCAGTTGCTGCAATGCAAAGTCACCTTCTCGCCTCCCTCGTAGAATGGAGGGAAGCAGGGTGCACATGTGTTGTGCAACTGAACCCCTGGGGAACAGGACCGTAGGTGCAGAGATGCGCTCTGATAAGAAACCGAAACCTAGAAACGGATTCAAATAAAGCGTTTTTACAGAATGGGTAAAATGGTACCCCTGAATTATATCCTTCAAAAAAGAGTTTATTTAGTCGTTTCCAATGACTCGGCAAATTTCTAATTGAAACCATATGTTCATTTTCACTAATTAAAAAGTAACTAAAAATTTTTATTTAATTATCCGACTAATTGTTACGATTAGGCCTCTATACTTCGTACCCCTGGACGTATAACTCACCTGCACAAACCGCATTAATGTAGCTTTCACAACCTTTCTAAACAAATATGTAAAGCTTAAAAAATCGACCTGTATAACAGTGAATAGGCGATACGACCATGGTGGAGCCATATGGCTCCACCATGTTGGTATCGCCTTTTCGCTGGTATAGGATGTCCCATATTACGTTATGCTTGTATGGTTCCATCCGCCTACATGGTTCCAACAAGATCCACTACGCTGGTATAGGATGTCCCATATTACTACACACTTGTATGGTTCCGCCTACCTGTATCGTTCCGATTTAATCCACTATACTGGGCCGCTTTTTCGCTGGTATGGGATGTCCCATATTACGGTTACGCTTGTATGAGGCTTTTTCCATCATCTTTCCATCATCAAGATTTTCCAATAGGGTGACGAGGCCATCCGGATGCTGTTGTGGCATCCACTGCTGTAGCGGAAAAACTACCTACTCGAGGTTTTGCCTAAGAATGGGGAGCTAGGCATGGGTAGAAAATAAAATTTACACAGGACAGAGGACAGATGGCTTTGACGGTGCCAATCGCATAAGCGGCGCGGCACGCGGTTTGCATCTTGGCGGTTTAATAATTCAGGTTAACTAATTCTTAATTATATAAATCTATCAAAATACCACAAAATAAGAATTGCGATTTAGTGGCGGGTCATGAACATTCTTTATCGATATTTTACACGGTATCAGTGGTTACAAAACACTCACGCAAGCGTTATAATTTTATAAGGACCACCCCAGCTGTACACTTGTATGTCTCATTTATAAACGCATGCACATCTAATAACAATTTAATAAAACAGTTATTCGTACATAGAACTAAATTGTGTTATAAAGCTGTTAAATAATATGGTGATTTTCAACACTGGAAAGCTGTCCAAAAATAAAATGTCATGGCACATTTATGGCGCTTCACAGCTCCAAGCGATGATAGCATTCGCAAAAAAAAAAAAAAAAAGACGATGCTTCGTGTGACCGTATGATTTCGCGCTGTTAAATTGTACCTATGGGGCTCATTATGTGGCCTCATCTCATTTCTGGTGATAAAGATAATAAAAATGCCGATTCGAATCGGGTATATTCCTAAGATATTAATATAAAAATCATACCTTTACACCGATAGGTTATAGACAAGAACAATTTTCTAGCTTTTCGTACGTATGCTGCTATATAGTAATATTATATTTTTATTAAGTTTCGCAATGAAAAAGTAAATATGTATTCCTTCGTTTTATTTGAATTTAACTAAAGATGATTTTGGAGGAGAGCTAAATATTATACTTTTGTTTCATTATCAATTATACCTTATCTGATATTTCCTGGTGAACGGCCAACGTAGTAGAATCTTGAAGCACCGCCAGGACACCTGTCCTGGGTGCCAATCAGGCTTAACTTGTGGGCCGTGTCATTGCGCTTTAGTGTATTTCCCAGTTTTCATCTGCATAAATTTAGACGGCGTTTAATTTGTGGCGAAACCATGTGTTGAAACGAATCTCAATATTAGGCGCACGCTTCGAATTCCGCATCCTGAATGTGAATAATGTTCTTCTTGGATACGAAACATTCCTACATACACCAGAAGGAGGTCTTATCATTATTCCCGTAGTTAATTGTTAACCAAAAATTGATTTAAAGGGCTTGTAATATGCAATATACGTTTACCTTTTCTTTTAAATTATCTGTTTAATATCAGTTTGGAGGCGAAATCACTGTCAGGTCTCGCGGTTTTTATAATGTTCAAAACACATTCCACCGGTTGCGAAGTTAGGCAATGGTAACAATACAGTTCCATATTTGCAAGTACCTTGGTGTACAGACTACAGCTCGAGTACTATGCAGATCTGAAAGTTGAAATTTTACGAGGTAAGGACTATTTACGGATGCGAACAATTCAAACGATTTGTTGTTTTTTTGTTTATATATTGATCACAGTGATAAGACATGAATGTTTGATTTATAGCAGTGTATAATAATGTAGATTTGCATATTCTACAAGCTGGTTTGCGAGCCAATACAGCAAGCATTTTTCAAGGTAGGCTGTGTATGATAATATTTACGTTTACGTTAGGCACTGAGTGCAGACTATTCATGGGAATCGACTATCTAAACAAAAACCTTCAATTATTCTCCTAAATTACCTCTGTGTACTCGAAACCAGTTCCGCATTATAGTTCTGAAAATAAGGTAATCGTGGAAATTACTGATATATTATAGTAACAATTTGAACGCCTAGCTCGAATGACCACTACTCTCTTAACATGTATACATCTCAGGCCGTTAAAAGTTAACCTTTACTTCAGTAAATCCATTACATTTAGCGAAGAAAATTGACATGCATGCTAAGTTATAAACCAAATTCTTATTGTATATAAAATGGGGTAAGTGTCTAAGGGCATTGCCTCGAATAACACCTAGTTTAAATTTACAAGAAGTCGTGTTCTATTGTATTTTGAACACTGATTTTTTCTGTATCTGGTATATTGCACACTCTATAAAAGGCATTCATTTTTATTAAATATAACAAAATAAAACAATATTTATATACCTTTAATTTTCACTTTTTGTGTTATAATGTGTGGAAGAGGGTCGTTAGATTTTCAAATTACGCCTTAAACTGATTTTTTTTTCAATCACGAAAGCGTCAGTTTTTGTCTTGTTTATCACAATGTAATCTTGTTCTCATAGAAAGTAAGCGTTCAAAATCTAAAGATAGCAAATGTGTTAACCAGAGTTGATGCTATTCATATAAAGAAGGAACCATATGAGTATGCTTCTTTAATACAGATAGAATAAATACGCCAAACGTACTTCGTCCATTGACGTTTAAAATATGTTCATATTGAATGCCTTTTTTCGCAGGGTTTTTTTTTTTTCTGAAATTTAATTAACGTTTTTTTTCTAATCATCCAACGCTATAAAATTACTTTTAAAATATGGAGTTTCAGCTTGCATACTCCAAACTGAGCGCTGGTTGTAGTAGCAACAAACACTGAGAGTGATTCTCATATCGCACAAGATGTGCGTGTGTTGCATCTGCTTTTTTTTCATTTTATTTAGTTTTGTCCAAACTTGTTTTCTATACTGGGAAGCTTGAATATATTAAGTTCAGTAGCAAATTTTACTTTGTAGAACATGTATTTAAGGTGAGACTTAGATATTGAATTTCGCTCGTATATGTTGCGGTGCTGAAAATAACCGCTATTAAAACGGCCTCAACGTCTGCGTGTCGAAATTCACCGGAACATAAACAAATAATAATTTTTTTTCTGAAATAATTTAAGAAAAAATGAACCAGAAATGTTTCATGTTAAACAAATCAGGGACAAATACGCAAATAGGTGTAGCGAACGTCTAGACTACAGTTTTGGGGTCGAAGCGATCACGATTTGATTTACGAAAAATTCACAATGCGCAGTCTCAAAATTTGACTAAGACGTGGGTTTCGATAACAAGCAAGTTGAAACCATAAACAAAGCTGGCAGTAGCACCTCAGCACAATAAAGGAATCTCAAAACAGCTATGTCTAGACTACAATCCTCGGATCGAAGCGATCTTTGTTTCAATTGCGAAAAATGCACACTTCTCCGTCTGTAATTTTTACGAAGGCGTTGGTTTCTCCAACAAACAAACTTATGCTGCGAACAAAGCTGGCTCCACTACGTTAGCAAACGAAATCAGACCAAAAAAGGCATGTCTAGACTACAGTCTTTGGGTCGAAGCGATCATTGTTTGAATTACGAACAATTCACAATACAGTCTGAAATTTTGACTACGATGTGGGTTTTGAGAACAAGCAAGGTGATGTCATGAACAAAACTGGCTGCGATACCTCAGAAAAAATACAGCGAACACAAAACAGCAATATCTAGGCTACAGTCATTGCGTGGACGCGATCATTATTTGAATTACGAACAATTCACAATACAGTCTCAATTTTTGACTACGACGTGGTTTTTGAGAACAAGCAAGGTAATGACAGGAACAAAATTGGCTGCGACACCTCAGAAAAAATACAGCAAACTCAAAACAGCAATATCTAGGCTACAGTCATTGCGTGGAAGCGAGCATTGCTCGAATTACGAACAATTCGCAATGCTCCGTCTGTAATGTTTACGAAGACGTTGATTTCGCTAACAAACAAGGGTTTTGCCTTGACTAGAGCTGGCTCCAGCATTTCAGCAAAAGAAAGCTGATAAAAAACAGGTTTGTCTAGACTACACTTCTTGGGTCGAAGCGATCATGGTTTGAATTACGAACAATGCACAATGCAGTCTCAAATATCGAACACGACGTAGGTTGCGATAACAAACACGATGATGCCATGAACAAAGCTGGCTCCAACACGCCAGAAAAATAAAGAAAACAAAAAAGCTATGTCTGGACTACAGTCCTTGGGACGAAGTGGACATTGTTTGAATTACCAACAATGCACAATGCTCTGTCTGTAATTTTTACGAAGACGTTGGTTTCGCTAACAAACAAGGTCATGCCGTGAAGAAAGCTGGCTCCGGCACCTTAGTTAACGAAAGAAGACAAAAAAAAACAGGCATTCGTTAGACCAAAATTTGTCAAATCAAATTTGCGAAAAACTACCCTTGTGACATGTTAGATTAGAGGTTGATATTCTATGATAATTTAGATAGCTATTTATTTCTCTTAAAGTCATACTTCACAAAAGGACAGTATGGTAATTAAATTTTATAAACGACAAAAATTGTGAATAAGCAAACCTTGTTCTCAATGTTGTAAGCTTTATTTACGTTTCGTTCCTTTATGTTGTGTTTTTGATTATCATACACATCTTCTGAATTGATCAGGATAATAACGTCTACTTTCTGAAGTAACGGTTAATTAGTTATTTTTAAGAAATCAAGTAATCTTATTGAATTCGTTTCAGCCAGTAGTAATTGTAACTGCAATCGATATTCCATCTAACTATTAGACGACTACCACCGATGAAAATCCAACATTGATCTGTTTGAACTTTCGCGAAAGAAAGCGTTGGGTCTATATTGGTGATATTTGTGTTTTCAATAGGGGATTTGTATAGGTTCAGAAATGGTGCCACGCATGGGTTTCTGGGCTATGTAGGAGCAGTTTTTGTTTTGTCTGTGCCTTCACAACTTCCAGAAGAACCTCTGAAAAATAAACGAGGTATAAAGAAAGAAACGTAAGTCATGTACATAAAAACCCTAAACTGCCTATGAACACAATTTGTTTTTGTCATTAATTATGATTTGTGTCCAGTGTGTTACGTTAAGGCTTAACAGGTATTTTAAAAACCTTGAAAACTGTACTGATGCAGTGTGTACAAATGATATTGCCGCGCTCCTTGGCGAGCGACGCGTGGATGAATGGTTATCGCGCGAGGCAATCACGAGGATGTTCCGGCCTTGATTCCAGGGAGCGGACTCCCCTTTTCTTTATTCATTCAACTTGACATTCTCGTAAGTACGAGCTAGAACTTTGTCGTCTGATTGAGTTACGAATTTTCTACGCGCCCAACGTTCTAGGCCGAATGTTCCAGAAACTTACGTGACTTCAAAAGGTTCTCCTTGTGGCAAGTCGGGGTCAGCCTCACCAGTGATTGATCCTGCTGTTTCGTCGCCATCGACGCCTTCGATTTTCGCCTGTTTTATTTGGGTTTCGGCACAAGTTCGCCCCATTAAAAGTTTAGTTTGCTTCATTTACCAGAGCCTCATCAATTGCCATGCGTGAAATTTTGGTGGACGTGCTGGTTACCGCATTCTTTGCCAATGAAACGTACCCCTCAAAAGACCTGTCGGGCTCGATCTTTTTCAAGTCCCGGAAAGCTGAACCCCGCCGACGAGCCCGAAACCCGAGACAGCCGCAGCATTCAGGGACAGCCCCTTTAGTTTGGACTTCTATCCGTGAAGTCGAAGAAAAAGACGACGACAATGTCTCAACAGAACCCGGCCGAACCTTCCATCGTCTACCTGCCATTCGCTCCTCGTACGCCAACTCCTTCCACGGCGAGATTCACCACATGTTTCATGTGGTGAATGCAAACATGTGGTGATTCACCACATGTTTGCATTGCTGTATCCAGCAATGCAAACATGTGGTGCGCCACAACAGATGGACTGCGGAGCAGTGCGTCCAGAACCTCTACATTTCGCTAGAAGGTACCGCGAGGCATTGGTTCGATAACCACGAGGCTTCGCTTACGTAGTGGGACATCTGTGTGGCCAAGTTGCAGCGGACGTTGGCCACCCTACACCGACGGGAGAGAGCAGAGGATCTTCTCCGGATACGAACCCAAAGCCCCAACGAAAGCATCACAAGATTCGTGGAAGATGTCCTGCGCGTGAGCGCCCGTGCCGACCCACGAGCCACAAACCACAAGATGCTGCGGGTCCTCATGCGCGGGGTGAGACAAAACACATTTGGAGGCCTCGTCTGCAACCCGCCAGTCACCGAGAGGCCTTCGTCAGCGACGCAACCTACACCGAACCCGCCCTCAAAGCACGCACTCCGCACTACCCACTACCAGCGACATCCAAGCGTCCCTGCAACCGCGCTGCTTATCGGCGAAAACACTTCTGGTACGGACATCCGCTAAAGTATCCGGGAGGTCGTCCGAGAGGAATTCCGCAGGTTGCTGCCTGCTGCAAGTCGTCGTCCAGCGACACACTCCATCGCCAAAACTGTGCACAATGAAGTACAACGGGCGGTCCACCATGAGTTTGGCATCAACACGGAGACACCGGAGGAACCGCCTTTGAGTTACGAAGCAATGGTAAGACGAGCTCCACCTACTTCGAGACCGTACACGGCGCCTCCTCGGCATGAAGCTCCAGCGCCGTAGTATTCTCGACGACAGGAAGATCGGGTGCACGTCCATCCCAGAACAAGCTGCGCCAAGAAAGACCGACGTGTGGAGGACGGCCGATCGACGCCCGTTGTGCTACCATTGCGGAAAGCCGACCAAATCTATCGCCGTTGCCCCTACCTGAAAATAGGGATGGGCGGCTTTCACCCATACAACCCACGCTCACGCTACTGTGAGCGACAGCAGGAGATCAAAGAGTACCTCCGACGACCTCAGTCTCCCCCGCCTGCACCTCGCCGCGGGTCCCTGTCGCCGTCGCCACGACGTCCAGCTTCGCCGATGCACAAACCCCGCCGTGAGAGCCTGTCGCCCCTGCAGCGCCGGGAAAACTAAGTGCGGCAACTCCCGAAGGTGAAGTTGCAGTGGACGGACGACGTAAAGAGCCTCCATGAACGCCGGAATGCTCCCCCTCTCTCAACACCACGCATCACGACGACGCTCTTGCAACGGTGGCCAACAACGTAAACGTTGTTATCGACGGCCATGACGCCTCGGCACTCGAGGACACCGGAGCAGACTACTCAGTCTTCAGTGGAGGGCACTCTTGCCACCTTCAAAAAGTAACGACGTCGTGGGATGGGCCGCAGATACAAACAACTGGAGGACACCTCATCACGCCTGTCGGAAGGTTTACTGCTCGCGTCAAAATTCATGGCGAGACGTGTGCTGTGAACTTTGTCATTCTACAAGACTGCACCAGAGACGTCATTCTAGGCATGGAATTTCTATGCGAATTTGGCGCCGGCATTGACGTTGGAGAGAACAGATTGTCTCTGCGGGCACCCCTTCCGCCTTCAGAGAAACCCCAAACAGCGCCAGCCGCTGTCCGAGTTGCTGCCGACCACGTGAACCTGCCGCCGCAATCAAGTGTTGTCGTAACCGTCCTGATTGATGCAGCTGCCTGCGGCGAAGTTATTCTCGAAGGAAACCTTCAATTGCTACTGGGGTGAGAAATGACTCCACGACTGAGAGATAATGCCTTGCGGTAGTCTGGGCAGTCACGAAGCTTCGTCCGTGCTTTTACTGGAGCCCGTCCCGCGTTGTCACGGGCCACCACTCGCTCTGCTGGCTTGCGAACGTCAAGGACCCGTCAGGACGCCTCGCTCGATGAAGACTGCCTACTAGAGCTCAACATGACTGTGGTCTACATATCAGGCCCCAAGTCGCGTGACTCCGACTGCCCGTCCAGAGCCCTCGTCGAAACACCTTCCGGCAGCAGTGACGACGATCACGGAGAGTGCGTCCTAGGTACAGTGAACACCGACGACATGGCATGACGTGAATGAGACGATCCTTAGCTGCCCCAACGAATAGAGCACCTGGAAGGGCGCGGGAGTACCATGCCACATGTTTTCGCATGAGCGCTGCAGAAATTCGCCATTCGACAAGGTGTAGTCTACAAAGAGAACTTTGGAGAAAACAACTGGCCGTGGCTCCTGTAATCCCGACCGACCTTCGAGACTAGATCTCTCAAGCCTGCCACGAGAACCCGACGTCCAGACACCTTGGTTACAGCCGGACACTGGCACGTATTCGTGAAAAGCATTACTGGCCCAAGCTCCCGAAGACCGTCCACCTATACACACGTTCATGCCGCGAGTGCCAGCGACGCAAGAAACCTCCGACAAAGCCGGCCGGTCTCGTGCAGTCAATTCCTCCGCCAACTGGACCCTTCCAGCAGATCGGAATGGATCTGCTAGGCCCTTTTCCGCCGTCAATGTCGGGAAACCTCTGGATAATCCCCACCACAGATTATATCACGCGGTACGCCGAAACGAAAGCGCTTCCTTCAGGAACGGCTGCGGAATCGTGAAGCTTTTTTTTTTTTTTTTATCCAGACCATCGTTCTCCGGCACGGCGCTCCCGAAGTTTTGAGGAAACAGACCGTGTATCATCGGTCAAGCCCCAATGACGCAAGAAATCCTTCAGCACAGCCATACCAGCCATCGTCGCACCACGGCGTACCACCCGCAGACCAACGGGCTGACGGAGATACTCAACGAGACCTTCGCCGACATGATCTCTATGTACGTTCAAGTGGTGCACAAGAGATGGGGCGAGGTGTTGCCGTACGTCACATTTGCCTTCAACACGGCCGTGCAAGAGACCACCGGGGTGGCAACATTTCAACTGGTTCATTGTCGCAAATTAACGACAATGCTGGACGCTATGTTACCCCACAACCAGCTGTCGAGGGAAGCGACGACGCCCAGGTTGTTGGCCAATTTCGAAAGGTCAAATAAATATTTATTTTTTTTTATAAAAAGAGGATGAGCATATTTGTATAAGAAATTACAAAACGAGTCGGCTCATAGAAAAAAAAATAAGTACCTTATTTTGATATAAAGAAGTGTTCATGAGAGATTCAATTTACCTGATTTGTAGCTCGGGTCCTCGCTTGATTTGCTTCAGGATGACAAGCATGCTTCTGTTGACAATGTTGTAATTACAGTTACAGTCCAAACTCGTATGTTGGTAGGATAACCTTTATCTTGGTCAGAAGATAACTAGGAAGTCCTCATTTATGCTTGTAGCTCTCCTGACCTCTGCCTTGAGCTTGGTTGAAAATATACCAGCTAACAAGTCTTGCGGTGCACAGCTGTGGTTTCGTTGCTCGTTTGTTAAAAAGGAATGGGACATAAGTGAAAAGTATTCACTGTAGCTCTGAGAGAAATTACAAACGTAATTTTTAAAGCTGGCAATAAGCACATCAGTCAAATTTGTTTTGCCTTCCCGACGAGATTTTTTGGAATGGAAACAAACTCGAAAGATTCAAAAAAAATATTTATTAATAATATCAATTGATTAAATATCAAGAAAAAAACGAGTAATTATTTCAGGTGTATTAAATGTTTTTACAAGCAAAACCCAAGCTTTTAGTTTAGGTTTCCCATGGTATACAGCGGTTTACGATTTTGGCCATATCTCAAGAATGACAAAAGGCATAAACATGATTTTGATTGTCAAATATTTATAAATGTCTGTGCCTTTTCATAAAGCAAGAAATGTATTTTTTTTTACTTCGCGTTTCGTAAGCGAAAATATACAATTTATTTCGTAAGCGAAACTTGCTCATTGTCGCCAAACACTGATAAAGCAGCTAATTTTAGAATTATTTGTAGCGCAACGGAAGCGCGGTAGTACTATAAAGTTACAACATTTGCTACAGATGCAGGGTTGGAGGCACGTAAAGGCGGAAAACCGGAAATACCGCAGGAGCGCATCGCATTTTGGAGCATTCTCGGAAAACAAAAATAACGATATACGTGCATTAAATTTTTTACAATTTACATAGCTTTTCATGACTCTAATAAGATTTTTATCAAGAATTTTTTGTTTGTTTTCAATAAGTAAAAATTAAGTAAAAACGATCAGTTCATTGCTTTAGTTATCTTTGCGACTAGCGTGATGTCATCATGGCTGCATCTCACCTGTACAGAGTGGATTACTGCACCGTTCACGATTTTCTTTACAACATAATTCTCCACCTTAAAATGAAACACCATGCATAAGGACCATGAGGCAGGTTCGCTAGTTATTACTTATATAAATCAATCAAATTATCACAAAATAAAAATTGCAGTTTAGTACCGGGTCAGGAAAATGCTTTATCAATATTTTTCCACTGTAGCCGGGGTTACTCAACACTCACGCAAGCGATATGATTTTATAAGAACCACCTAAGTTGTACACTGATACGTCTCATTCTTGAATACATACACATCAGCTAACAACTTGCTAAATCAGTTCTTCGTACGTAGTGCTAAATTACGTCATAAATATGTTAAATAATATGGGGATTGTCAACAAAAGAACACAGTCTAGAAATGCATTGTCACGGTACATTTTTGGCGTTTCACTGCTCAAGGCGACTATAGCATTCAGAAACTTTTTTTTTATTTATTTATTCACGGTACCTCAAAGGCCCAATTAAGGGCATTATCTGAGAGGGGGAGGGGGGTACATTCAGTGTAAGTATCATCAATAAGACAATGCTTCATGTAACCATGGGATTTAGCGCAGTTAATTTGTACCTGTTGGGCTCATTATGTTGCCTGATCTCAGATTCATCGTCATATAGAGAATACAAATGTCGATTTGAATCACGTATGTTAATAAAATATGAATATATAACACACACCTTTACATAATTAGGCTGCAGAAAAGAATGATTTTCTAGTTTTTTTTTTCTTTTCTTTAGTAGGCTGCTATATAGCAATATTGTATTTTTTTATTACGTTTTGCAATAAAAAGTGAAGTTTCATTCCTTCACTTTATTTTAATTTAATTAAAGATGATTTTGAAGAAGATCTAAATATTATACTTTTGTTTCATTTTCAATTAAAGCTCATCCCATATTAATTGATGGGTTGGCTCACCTAGTAGGAGCAAGAGCGCAGCGCCAGGGCGGCTGTAATTTTTATATGCATGTGCTCCCGTTCACTAACAAAATCAGGCTCAACCAGTGCGCCGTGTCACAGCGCTTTAAGCGCGAAACACATGCGCGTCAAAACTGTCCGGTCCGGCGTGCGAACTGTCGGGAAGGTGGCTGCTCCGAATCGCCGCACACGACGGTTTGCCACACATGGTTTCCGACGCGTCGTTGCATCGCTCCGTTCAGCTCCGCCCCGTTTCGGGTATCCCTCTACCGAAGGGATGGATGAATGCTTATGGCTATATTTATAACGGGCGGTAGCTCGCGCCAACTAGCCTAGAAAACTAAAATACTTCCCTCGCCCTTCTTTGTATTTCTTACTTTAAAACAAACATAATATTTTTATTACATTCTATTAAAGTGTGCGTCTGTAGAGATTTTCCGTGTGGTTACTTTTCTGCTCAACATCACTCAATCGCGATGGACCGCAGCGGACCTTAGGAGCCATCCCAGCGAAGCGAGCACTGCGTACAAATCACGTGACTACGCACACCGCGCATTGCTGCGTCTCTCCCGAAGTTCACGTGACACTCACACGGCATTGGAATGGCTCGTAGCGTCCGCTGCTCTCCATCGTAAGGTGAAACGGAGTACATTCGGGTTTCAACGGCCTCGATCGGTCCCAGAAGGACGGCTTGCTATGGCGCGCGAGATCAGCAGCTTGTTTTATGTGCGCGAGAAAACTCGATGGCGTCCATCTCCTTCACCGCGCACCACCAGATGTGTGTGTCGTGAAGGAGTTGTAAAAGAGGGGGAGACTGGGGAAGATCCGCTTCCCCGAACTGCCCGTACCACGAAGCGCCTCCTCGCCCGATCGGGCTGAAAGTCACGTGACAACATGACCTTCGCGCCATCCGTGCTGCCATTGGCTGCGGCCCTCCGAAATTCGGACAGCCGTGCGGCGATATCTAGCAAGCTGGACGCACGCCGGCGCCGGACGGAGGCCCCGTCCGACGCTTCGTTGCGACGGAAACCCTCGCCCTCGGACGTCGTTCCGGCGGTTCGCACGCCGAATCGGACAGTTTGGACGCGCATGTGTCTCGCGCTTTAGTGTGTGTCCCTGTTTTCATTTACATAACTTTAGACAGCGTTAAATTTGTGGCGAAACAATGTTTTGAAACGAATAACGATATAACGCACACCCTTTGAATCCCGCCTTCTGAATGTGAATCATGCACTTCGTGGATCCGAAGCATTGCTACATACATCATTAAACACGTCTTAATATTTATATTGTTCGTTGTTAACCGCACTTGATTTAAAAGGCGTGTTATATATTCTATACTTTTACATTTTCTTTTAAAGTATTCATTTAATATCAGTCCTGAGGCAAAACCAGTGTTCGATTTTGCGGTTTTTATTATGTTCCAAACACATGCCACCGGTTCCGAAGTTAGGCAATGGTAACAATACAGTTCTATACTTGAAAGGACCTTGGTGTACAGAATATAGTTCGCGTACTATGCATGTCTGACAGTTGAAATTTTACCAGGTAAGACTATTTACGGTGCGAACAATTCAAGGATTTGTTGCTTTCTGTTTATATATTGATCAGGGTGATAAGACATGAATGTTTGATTAATAGCAGTACATAATAATGTAAATTTATATATGATACAATCTGATTTGCGAGTTAATACAGCAGGCATTTTTCAAGGAGGGCTGTGTATGATAATATTTACGTTTGCGTTTGGCACTGAATGCAGACTATTCACGGGAATTGAGTATCTAAAAAAAGACATCAATTTTTCTCCAAAATTACCTAAGGTTACTCGAAACCGGTTGAGCATTATTCTTCTGAAAATACGATAATAGTCATAAATACTGATACATTGTATTAACATTTTCAACACCTAGCACCAATGACCAACACTTTATAAACATGTATACATCTTAGGTTGCTAAAAGTTAACCTTTACATCTGTAAATCGATTACATTTAGCGAAGAAAATTTACATGCATGCTAAGCAATCAACCCAATCTTTATTGGCTATCAAAAGTATTAAGTGTCCAAGGGCATTACCTCAAATTACACCTAATTTAATGTTACAAGTAGACGTGTCCTATTGTATTTTGAACTGTGCTTTTTCTGTGACTAGTAAATTGCACACTCTACAACACGGCATTCCTTTTTATTAAGCATTACAAAATAAAACATTATTTATGTTATACCTTTACTTTTCAGCTTTTGTGTTATAATGTGTGGAAGAATGTCGTTAGAATTTCAGATTACGCTTTCAACAAAGAATTTTTTTAATCATGAAAGCGTGAGTTTTAGTCTTGTTTAGAGCAACGTAATTTTGTTCTCATCAAAAGTTAGACGTTCAAAATCTCAAAATAGTGAAGGTGTTGACCAGATTTTATGCTATTAATATAAAACGAGAACAAATGAGTATGCTCCTCTTCTACAGATAGAGTAAATACGCCAAACGTACTCTGTTTGTTGACATTTAAAATATGTTCGCATTGAATGCCTTATTTGGGCAGTTTTTTTTTTCTGAAATATAATTACGATTTTTTTTTAATCTTACAATACAATAAAATACTTTAAAATATAGGATTCGAGCTTGCATAAGCCAAAATAAGTGCTGGTTGTGGTAACAACAAACGCAGACAGTGATTCTTGATTCGCACAAGATTTGCATGTGTTGTATATGCATTTTTGTTGTATTGTTTCTTCGTCCAGTTTTTTTTTATACTTTCAAGCTTCCATATTTTAAGCTGAGTCGCAAATTTTACATTGTAGAACATGTATTTTAGGCGAGGATTATATATTAACTTTTGCTCGTATATGTCGCGGTGCTGCCAATAGCCGCTGTCAAAAACGACGTAAACATCTACGCAATGAGAAACAAGTCCGAAAATAGGTGTAGCAGAAAAGTAATGAGAGTGATTTTCTTTTAACAATGCATTTTATTCTGTCGACTAATTAAGGTTATCCCTTTAAAATTGTTCCCTTGGGCAGCTACGCAGTGACCGAGGCGCTGTCTCCATTGGTTGTAGCAGGACTGGAAGGCTTCTGCTGGAATGTCTTTCAGCTCGTCGGTTACGCTTTTTAGAATATTATTCAAAGAACAAAAATGGCACCCTTTCAAGTGGTCATTGAGTCGGGGAATAAAAAGTGGTCGCTGCGTAGGTGTACTATTCTGCATAAATTTCCGCAGAACTACGTGTGCGAGGCATTGAAGTAACTGGATCATAAAAAAGTAGCGCCATTGCCTTCTCTTCGTGCTAGCAGGACAAAAACAGATACAGGCGACGAAACCATCACAAGTTCTTGGATGATCAATGTCCGTTGCCATGGCAATCGCCATTTCGGTCCCTTCATATCTTCGAACCTTCGAGAGGGTCGTTCTAAACCGTTCTCACCAAGACCGCCATAAAGCATCATCGTTCTAAAGGCGTTTATCGCCAATATAAACTTCTGCGGCACTGTGTATGCAGTCGACTTATCAATCACGCCCAACTCCACAGATATCTTCGAATGATATTGTTCTTCTTGCCTATTAGAAAACGATAATTATTTAAAAACGTTAGCTTTATGTTCGACACTTTGAAGAGATTTCGCTCATTAAACCTCGTCGTCGCCATGCGAACAAAAAATAAAAAAAAAACTCAGCCTTTTCACTTTGGTGAAGATGGAAGACCAGCGAAGCTGTACTCTGGTGGGAATGAGGTAATGGCCGGCCGCAAGTCGGCCAGCCAGAGTGGAAAGGCTGGAAAGGCGGCCGCAATCTATGAGCGACGGCGGCAACCAGAGCCGGTTGTCTGGTTGCCGTAGTCGCTCATAGATGGCGGTAGCTGTCCAGAGTTTGCGTTATCATTTGTTTACTGGCGGACACGATACTGGGCAAATTAGCCCTAAACAGCTCCGCTGTAAAAACCTTCTCACCCCTTGCCGCAAGGAAAGGGAAGTCGGGACTACCCGCTTCCCTTCCGCAGTGCCGCATGAAGTGAGCGAAGAGGGCAGCCCTGGCGTCCCGCCAAGAATTGCGCCACGAAGGTAGAATTATCGTGTAGTCTTCTTGAAAGACTTGTTTTCAAACATTAATTGCGGTATGGGAAATCCTACTTTGGGACGATCCAGTTGCGACGCGTAATGCTGGATGATTTTAAAAACTTCCACCGCGCTTGCTCACTGACTTCACGGATCTCTTGTGGCATCGCCAGTGACGTCCACGACGCCAACCACGACAGCTATGAAAGTTATCCACGTTGTACCTCCGACCTTAAGAATACGTGACGGCACGATTCCACCCGTATTTCATGACCGTGTTATAGATATCGCTTTCATTTCTTCGCAAATTTTGGACAAAAAATACGACTGTTTTAAATGCCTTCAAGTAGCGACAACGAATGTGGTGGCTGTACGAAGATGTATGCTTGTTTCGCCGGTGTGTGGAAAGCAATATCTCAGTATACAGGAAAACTCTCTATAAGTCTACTCGTCACTAGCCAACTGAGATTTGCGCACCTAGAACGGAGAGGTGAAGGGAAAATTACTCATTTCATCAGCGAAAATGGCGACCATACGGGTCGCTTGGCGCTTATACTTTCCCATGATTCAGTGACTTTAGTTGGCAAAAGAAATGAGAGGCGCATTAACGCCTTCCCGAGGCGGTCGAGAGAGTCCCGTTACGTGCCCGTGCCGTAGAGCACGCAACCTCGGCAGGTGTCCAGTGCGGTGAGCGAAGATTGCGGAATCACGTCTGCCCGAGCTGCGTTTAACACCGTTTCAATCAGAGAGGAGCGCTTCGAGCTCAGCGAGCTAGCCAGCACATAAGAAATGGCGCGTGTACGCACTGAGCGGTTCTTGGCCGTGTTATCTGTTTTACACAACTTCCGTAACCACGTTATTTTGACATTGACCTCCCAGCTTTGCACGCCCTTTGAGGAGTGGAGAAAGACGTAGTTAAACCTCAAAAACAAGTTACATAGACTGAGATCCTACAAATACATAAGTTTGGGTACCACAGGAATGCCTTTTTTTCTAACATACGTTGAGTGATGGAGATTGCCGTGTTACATAGGGCGTTTTCGTGATGTAGCATCCAAGTGCGTGCATCACCGCACACGTACCACCATATTCTTGAGCCTTTCAAGGACCTCCAGATAAAACGCTTTTTTTTCAATTTGGTCCTGGAGGCACAAATTCTGTGTGGACGGTTCCCTGACTATTAAAACACAGATGAGCCTTGATTTCCTTTCTGATTTATTGGCACAACGTTGCTAAACACTTTGTCGGTCAATTTTTGTAACGTACCGGCTTTACTTGAGACGGTCTGAAGAATCGCGTAACAACTCTAGCAAGTTTAATCGTACACCGAGAGTAGTGCATTGGTTAACCTAACTCCCATGTGCAGATGGAAGCATCACTGCAGCAGCATTGCCGGTTCTTGCATATTGTTATCAGTGTCATTACTTTCCTGTCATACCTATGTGGCGGTGTCTGGTTCAGCACAAAAGGAACTGTTCAAGTATAACTTTACTAACTTTCCGGACACCGCAAATATTTTGCAACGACGGTGGCATAGGGTATCTTTTTTAATGGTGGCATTTACGTCAGTTGCACGTTATTATTTAACTTAGTTTAACATTACAATTTCAACACTTACTTCAATTTAAGCTAAATTTTTAGTTTAGTTTACGCTAAGTTTTTAGAGAGAGGCCACTAAAAAGGCAATTTGGCCGTCCAGAATTCCTGGATGACATGGTGTGCCTTATTGAGATAACGTGTCTGCTATATTTTACATGGCGCCTAATGTACTAGGCTGCTTATTCTGATATGAGTGCGCTCATTAAATTCGGTCGCGTTTCAAGATATAGATATGCTTCCATCTCGTTTAAACGGGCGTTGAAATGTTTCCAGAGACTGTATATTTATAATGATAACTAAATTTTCGTCAATGAAGCATTCTAAAAAGGCCCAAGATTGAATTTGTTTTGCGTACGATTTGCCTACAAGAAACAGGGTCAATATTTTGACAAGCTGGTTATTTTTCTTATTTTGTGCAGAACACAGAGAACTCCTTTAGACGTGCGACAGCCAATCGTGTTTGTAATGGGTTCCCGCGCTTCGTGGAAGCCAACCGAAGGCAGACTGATTTTCCAACGTGTGGAAGTTGTGTGAGAAGGGATCACTCGTGGCTAGCTGTCCCACGTCCAATGGCGCCTTCTGGTTTCTGTCCGAATAGCAGAAATCCGTGTGTGTCTAAATGTTTTTTTTTATATTATTTTATAGGGACTTTAAGAAAGTTATGCTGTTGTCTTGCTTTTACTAGTATGCTAACGAGCCACAGATTGATTTGGAGCAATAAATAGGTTATACCAAAACATTTTACGATACTTTATGGGTGTTTGAACGGAACAATAAAGGTTCTGTTTTGTTTCAAAGTTTGCATTTCATATTACTCAGTAGGCCCGTGCAGGCAAGGTACAGTGGCAACAACACGACTGCATGAAGTAGCACTTACACCCTATTGTGAAAGCCAGATGTGGACCTCTATTTGGCCCGTCTGTAGCATTATGTGGTCATAATATTGCACTGCTTTTGGAATTCGAGAATGTCCAACATTATGCAATGCGTATTATTATTAATGCTTCAGCCGTAACTTGAGATTAAAGATGGTTTTAGTGGAATAGTGCAGAATTAATTCACTGCCAATCAAGTTCTGGTGATTGTTTTGGGTTTTTTTATTTATCATGTCATTTTAAAAATTGGGATAAATTATCAATATTTTATAGTGCTTTACTGTAACAAGCAGTCTAACTAAAAATATTAAAATATGAGGTATCCTTAAGGGAAAGCTTGAAAACATGCATAAAAAATCTTATATTTATATTTCGGCAGTCCGCTTCACAGAAACAGATGATGAAAGCTTTTTGAATCAATGAGTTTCGAAATATACATCGCGTTCGCGTGTGTAATTTTATAGGTGATATTTTGGAGCGAGTATGTATTTACATCTGTAAACGCTTTTTGAATACATATTAAAACGTTTGTAGCAGATTACACATCTCAACACGAATATAATAATTACGTGAAGTTTCATCGAAACAATTACGTATTATCGAGTAAATTCGCAAAAAAATATACAAAAGTATGTAAGACGCACTTTAGCTCATACAACAGGTAAACATTTTAGACAAACAGTATAGGAAGCGCAGCATGTTCCAAGATTCTAATGTCAAGCAGCCCAGCTGAATTCGAAGGAAACAATGCTACTGAATTTGAGCTTTAATCTGAACTCTTGTCATATCTGCGAAAATATCAGTCGTTCAAAAAAAAAACAACCTTTTCACTTGATGCTTAGGAACCTTGGCGGTTTATCACATAGGTCATTTTTGCAACACACTAACTTATACGTACGCCGTAAGAAGTTAACATCTTAGTCTCGCATTGAACCTTTAATTCACAACGTATATAGCTTTGCTCGTTACAACACTGAACAAAGGGGGTACTCAAAAACAAGCTTAGATGTAAACCGAGAAAGAATAAGCAAACAATAGATATGGCGCGGCACACGCACGTCGGACGCTCTTGGGGAACCATTACATGTGCGTTGTTATTCTAACACACTTTAGTTGAGTCATAGAGCTCGTAGTCGCCTGCATATATTCAAATAATATTGATTTAAATTGTTAAGTAATTACCAAGAAATATAAATATTTGCGAGATGTCGCTCGTTCGATCTAAGAATGTAGCAAAACTGGACATATACTGGATATAAAATAACAACCTAAAGGGCAAATGCATGGAGCCCGTTTGGCACTATTCTTATGTAACGTCTCATTCATGTATGTACTAATACTTTCCTACTTACCGAAAAGTTCTCTACACCGGTTGAAAACATTCTTATATGTCTTTATTATTCGTCTTTACATTAAAAAGTGACGAAAAATAAACAATAATTGCATATTTTAGTAGAGCACACCACACAAATCCAAGTTTTTGTAATAGAAGACATAGTATGTCCACCATAGAATGTAGAATTAATACCACCACGGTGGCATAGGGTATCTTTTTTAATGGTGGCATTTACGTCAGTTGCACGTTATTATTTTAACTTAGTTTAACATTACAATTTCAACACTTACTTCACTTTAAGCTTAAATTATGTGGTCATAATATTGCACTGCTTTTGGAATTCGAGAATGTCCAACATTTTGCAATGCGTATTATTATTAATGCTTCAGCAGTAACTTGAGATTAAAGATGGTTTTAGTCGAATAGTGCAGACTTAATTCACTGCCAATCAAGTTCTGGTGATTTTTTTTTGTTTTTATTTATCATGTCATTTTAAAAATTTGGATAAATTATCAATATTTTATAGTGCTTTACTGTAACAAGCAGTCTAACTAAAAATATTAAATATGAGGTATCTTTAAGGGAAAGGTTGAAAACATGCATAAAAAATCTTATATTTATATTTCGGCAGTCCGCTTCACAGAAACAGATGATGAAAGCTTTTTGAATCAATGAGTTTCGAAATATACATCGCGTTCGCGTGTGTAATTTTATAAGGTGATATTTGGAGCAAATATGTATTTACATCAGTAAACGCTTTTTGAATACATATTAAAACGTTTGTAGCAGATTACAAATCTCAACACGAATATAATAATTACGTGAAGTTTCATCGAAACAATTACGTATTACCGAGTAAATTCGCAAAAAAAAATATACAAAAGTATGTAAGACGCACTTTAGCTCACACAACAGGTAAACATTTTAGACAAACAGTATTGGAAGTGCAGCATGTTCCAAGATTCTAATGTCAAGCAGCCCAGCTGAATTCGAAGGAAACAATGCTACTGAATTTGAGCTTCAATCTGAACTCTTGTCATATCTGCGAAAATATCAGTCGTTCAAAAAAACAACCTTTTCACTTGGTGCTTAGGAACCTTGGCGGTTTATCACATAGGTCATTTTTGCAACCCACTAACTTATACGTACGCCGTAAGAAGTTAACATCTTAGTCTCGCATTGAACCTTTAATTTACAACGTATATAGCTTTGCTCGTCACATTACTGAACAAATGGGGTACTCAAAAACAAGCTTAGATGTAAAAGGAGAAAGAATAAGCAAACAATAGATATGGCGCGGCACACGCACGTCGGACGCGCTTGGGGAACCATTACATGTGCGTTGTTATTCTAACACACACTTTAGTTGAGTCATAGAGCTCGTAGTCGCCTGCATATATTCAAATAATATTGATTTAAATTGTGAAGTAATTACCAAGAAATATAAATATTTGCGAGATGTCGCTCGTTCGATCTAAGAATGTAGCAAAACTGGACATATACTGGACATAAAATAACAACCTAAAGGGCAAATGCATGGAGCCCGTTTGGCACTATTCTTATGTAAAGTCTCATTCATGTATGTACTAATACTTTCCTACTTACCGAAAAGTTCTCTACACCGGTTGAAAACATTATTATATGTCTTTATTATTCGTCTTTACATTAAAAGTGACGAAAAATAAAATAATAATTACATATTTTAGTAGAGCACACCACACAAATCCAAGTTTTTGTAATAGAAGACATAGTATGTCCACCATAGAATGTAGAATTAATACCACCTCCGCCCCCCCCCCCCCCCCTGAATATCAGTGGTGCTGAAATCATCCAAACACTGGAAAATCAGGTAGATATATATAATGGAATTGAAATCCCATTACATGAAGGAGGAAATGTGTACTGGTGTACACATCCTGTAAATGGAGGGAGACTTACTAAATTTGACCCAGCTAAAACATAATTTCGTGGGAAGTTTTGTTTGACACTACTTGAATGGTTACGTATATGTTTATCTGAAGCTAAATTTGCCCAATCCAGTCACCACACTCGGCGCTGGCAAAGACTTGTTCATTTTAGATAAAAAAAAACAAGTGACTGAACGTTCAATTATTGAAAACGTATAAACATGCATTAGAGTCCTTTTTTAATGTAAGCGTTTAAGATAACACACAATTTTGATATTTTTCACTATAGAAACGAGACAGACTCACGTCATTCAAGCGCCATATTCAAGTAATTAACTGCAGATGTAATGTCCTCCCTCAAAATTAAGAAAATGTGCTAATAACTGATGGCGGTTGACGCAGGCTAAACCATATTAAAACACACCTCTTACAGAACAATCACTTAAATTTGGGAAAGTTCGGAAGCTGCAAAAATATAATAGGTAGAAATAATAAACAGCCGGAATGAACATTACTTTAATTCGAAAGAATTCAACTTTACTTAGACATTTTACGCACGCACTAAACTAGTGCAGTGTTACATTAAAACATGCGATGTTTTTAAGGTTACCCCCTTCCATAAATGTTCTCCGTCCGTCAATCAATCCGACCATGTGTTTCCTGCCAAATTTAGCGGGGAAACTGATTTGACATTTAGGTAACGTGAGGTCAGTTGATATCACATAACCTAACATCACCAGACCAAAACAACAATACAGTTTCCCCGCTAAATTCAGCGGATTAATTGAGGTCATGTGACCTGGTGTCACGTGACTAGTAAACCAATTCAGTTTTCCCGATAAATTTAGCAAGACATAAGATCTCTAGTAACCCGACGTCCCGTGACCTATGCACCAAATCAAATTCCCGCTAAATTTAGAGGAAACATTGAGGTCACGCGATGTAAGGTCACGTTACTTAAACACTAATTCAATTTCTTCGTTAGATTTAGCGGGAAATGAATGTGGGGTGACCTGACGTCATATGACATACACACCATGTTAATTTCTCCAATACAATTTGCGGGAAAAACAATGTCACGTGACCTGACGTCAAGTGTCCTACACACCTAGTTAGTTTCCCTGCTAAATTTAGCGCGACAAGGGATGTTACTTAACCTGAAGTAACGTGACTTAGACACCAATTCAGTTTCCCCGCAACATATAGCACAAATTGATGTTACTTAACCACGCGTCATATGACCTAAACACCAATTCAGTTTCCCCGATAAAATTAGCGGTAAATTGATGACACGTGAACTGACGCCACGTGACCTTTACACGAATTCATGTAATCCGTTAAATATAGCAGAAAGTTTGATGTCACGTTAATTGACGTGACGAGGCATATACACCATAAAGTTAAGGCAAGGGTGCAGGCGAGCTGGTTGAAGAGACATTTCTTTTAACCCTGGAGAGCGGGGACAAGGAGATGTGTGTCGTGTTCGTCCTCCTTGTCCCCACTCTCCAGGGTTAAAAAATGTCCATATACACCAGTTTTGTTTCCCTGTTCAATATATCGGGTAATTTGAAAAAAAAAGAAAAAATAATTGTTTATCATTTTTTGAAAGGACGGTTTCATGTGTTCGAAATAATTTTAAATAATCAGACCTTAAATTGTGCATTTCATGCTTTATAGAACTTGATGTGAAGATCGCTCTCAACTTCTATTCGCATTTATTTCGTTTTTTTTTTTTCGTTTTGATAATCTTCGTAATAACGAAATGTCAAAAAAAAAAGAAGGATAGCAACGTTTTAAATGCGGAATACACTGTGCAAGAAGTTCACAAACACAATGTAGCTGTATTTTCTTCCTAGAAAATATATGCCAGCTCCGAATCAGCGTTTGTTATGAAGTCAAGATAATAAAATTTAATTAAATGAAGAGGAATATGCGCTGAAATATTTCGTTACGAACTCTTACAAACGAGGCACATTCCTTATGCAGAGTGGCAATATATATTGGAAAACTTGCGCGATTAGAAAATGTGCTTTTGCCTCGAAATGAAATTACGTTTCACCTGTTCCGAGATACCGGATCTTTGGTTCAAGTTCATTTTTAAGCTGCCAATTCTAATGTTTGCTCTGACACCACGCAAATAAGGTGAGCGCCAGCGGTGAGCACCAAAGCGAGCACCAAAGAAGCTTCGAGCATAAATAAGGTGGGCACCAAAGACGTTTCCAGCGCACAACACTTGAAGCTTGGGGAATTCTCGATGTAGTCACGCGCAGTAGATAAAGAGCTGCGTTGGACCTTGTCGAGTCTGTCTCGCTCTCGCGTGCTGTTACGCCGAAAAATCGACACCCACTTTTCTGCTGTCTCGACGCTTGCTCTTTATTTTGTTTGGCACAAGTTCGTCGATTAAATCTTTATTTTCACTTCACTGTTCGTCCTCTCGACATCTTCATTCGTAAAATTTCTGGGGGACGTGCGGGTTTCAGCGCAGCCCGTGAAATGTACCCTCCCGAGGCCTTGCAGCTGCGCAATGCGCGGGATCTAGGAGGGTCAGGAGTCGAAGTACTTTCGTCCGTCGAGGGAGAGAGTGGGTTGCTACCAGGGCTGGGCAGAGATCCTCCAAAAAGTATTCGGGAGTATGAATACTGAGATGGTAGTGTTTTCAGGCCCAAAATACAGATACTGAAATACATTTCTCTTTTATGCAAGGGATATAACTGAGATACTTCTGCAAAACCGGCAAAAAAGTATTTAGGTATGCAAATACAAATACTTATAGAAATACATTTGTTACCGAACTGTGCTAGGTAGAAAGGGTGCAGTTCGTGGCAATTCTGCCATCTTATGCTTTTCCCCTTCGAACTCTTTATTTATGATTCATGCCGCTAAAGAAATAATGTCACCCCCATTGAACCGCGAACTTACAGAACGGTAAATACTGCGTGCTATGCTTGAAAAAAGGCGTCTGCCCGAAATGAACCCCCTTTTGCCGGGAAGGCGCATCTCACACTGCTTTATTATAAGCTTCTGAGTCACCCACATTTTGGAAGGTTTGGACAACAGGGCGATATCGTGTCTTCACACAACTCCATTACAGCGTTCTCTCTGGTGAATTGGAAAGAGTGGAGGGCTTTTTGAAAGGAGCTGATTTTATTATTCTTGCGAGTTACCTTTTTTACACCAACGTTTTTTTTCCTTATGTCGTAGACTGAGATTTATCTTGTTATAGGACCGGTTCATATTATAAATTATTATTATTATTATTATTAAAGAACTTTATTTTCCATTTTGATACATAAATGGAGGAAACAAGGGAAAAAAGCCGTGAGAACAGCTTGACAGAGCCCCTTGCTCCCTTCTAGTGGCATATACAGAAGTCAAAACAAAAGCAACAGCGAACAACACGGAGAAAACCGACATTACAAAGTAAAATATAAAAATCAAACAGGTCTCATAAATCGATTCATTCGTTTTCGCCCCACATTAGTTCAGTTCGTAATTCCTGAATGGCGATAGAAATAATATCAATGTTATTTTTATTAGGCTGTTCAATATAGTAGGAAGTGTGTATTTCAGTGATTGCATTGAATAGTTGTTATGACACAATGGCACAGTCCAATGTTCCGCCGACCGAGTTGGGTAGGAAGTTGCATGTTCTTTTAACTCCGCAAGATTTACTAAACTATCCCCATTTCTTTTATTTTCTAACTTGAAACTGATCACGAGTCTGTACTGATACATTTTGTAAACAGGAAGTATACTATTTTTTATGAATAGTCCCTGGGTGCTAGAGTCGTAAGAAGCATTCTCAATTACGAATCTACTTGTACCAAACAGATTTGTTTTCAAATTTATCTTAAAGGCCGACCTACAGAATCGTATTATGCCGGGCAGAAAACGGGATCCCAGTTTCCTTCTCTCCCTTCCCTCCCGCACTCGTCTCCTCCTCTCGACATAAGAGCGGGTCTCTGAGTTACTCCCCGCCGGAATGAGGGTTTCCTTCTTTCTCGAATAGGAAGAAGGAATTGAGAGAGCGTTTTCTCCTTTCTGACTGCTCGTCGACCTTTAAAAAAGACAACAAATGTAACGAGATTCCTAAGTCAGGCAAATTATTCCGATAAGAGCGATGCATCTTAAATGTATTTCACTACTGAGATAGCATATAAATTTTTCAGATATATCTCGATACAGAGATACACACACTCAAAAGTATCTCTTTTGTATCACAATACTGCCCAGCCCTGGTTGTTAAGTATATAAACCCTCTCAAACTGTATATAATTTACCTGATGAAGAGCGATCCCCGCTCGAAATGTCGTAATAAACTGTGTTGAGTATTTTCTCAGAAGAATATTTATTTTGCTTATAGCCGGTGGTGGTGGTCCTTTGTAGAAGGTAGGGGCTCCTCTCGTGAATCAAGGAGCTGCTCCCTCGACGGGAGACTGGTGTGGCCGACAGCTGCTCCTGTGGTATCGTGCTCGTCGACTGGATGTTGCCAAGCGCTGAGCCATATGAGGCAGGGTTGCCTCTGCTACTTTCATCAAGTACTCTGCTTGTGGAGGTACTCCTGCTCCATCCAGATAGCTTGTACCAGGACCTACACGGAAATATACAAGAAAGCATGTACTTTCAAGCTATCTGGCGTGGTATTGCCTAAGGCGGAGGACATGGATTACTTCCTTGTGCTGAGGGCGTCGTTTTAATGGCTGAGGTTCTTCAGACATAACCTTCTAGGTCAATTCTTTAAAAACGACGGATGATCTTGTTGCGGCGGCGGAGTTTCTCGCCACGACCTTGTTGACGAACGGGCGTCCATACCCAAACTTAATTGCCTGGTTGGTACTCTTGGTCATTTCGCCGAAGGTTGTAGGGTCGAGCGTCATGTTGTCGTATCGCTTGGATTCGGATCCTCGCTAATTGACGGACATCTTCGGTGCGTTGGAGAAACGTGTAGGCGTTGTAGAATACGTTATACTTTTGAAGGTTTGTATAAGAATAACGAGATTAAAACTGCGAGCAATGTACAGGCGTCCTAACCAGGCGCTGCTCATAAGGCGTCTCCTCTCTTCTCTCCTCTTCTGCCGTGGGGGCGACTTGAGTTGTTTAGTCTACGTCACGGAGGTCTAGCCGTCTGGCGCGCATCCGGGCTCCCCCGAGCTGGTGTCGGATATTCCCGGTTCGTACCAGCCTCCTCCGCTGCTGAGAGGGCATGCTGCGGGGAAGACGGTGTTGTCGCTACAAGTCTCTACGTCACCTCCCTCCCCTTTGTTGCACAAAGCGCAGAAAGGTGGCACGAGCAAGAGAACTCCAAGTTTTTAGTTCACGCAGGGAGAGTTGAAGCCTGTCTGGGTAGTGATGCCCGCCGTCCCGAGCGTGTGGTTCTTTCCGGCTTTTTCGAGATGAGGTGCTCGAGATGGGGAGCGCACTCAGGTGCTGCGTGGGTAGAGAAGCCGGTGGAGAACGCGGCGAAGAATTTGTAGCTTGTGGAAGGATGGGGAGGGGGAAATCGGCGTCGGAAGCCGTGTTTACAAAAGCGGGCTTCAGCCGGCTGGTGCCGGCTGGTGCCGATTACTTGGTTATTTAGCCCGATTGTGACTTGTACTTGTTTGAGTCCCCGTTTTACGACCTTTAGGGGCCGTCATATGGTTATTGTAAGTGAGTGCGCACCGCGTCGTGTCGAACGAACACGTGTGTGCAGGTGTCGAGATGTGTGCTGACGTAATCACCTGGACGAGCCGCTCGAGGTGGGGCAGCGCGTAGTCGTCCAATGACCTATTTCAGGCGGGTCACATTTCTTGTTGGGTCGGACAAGTCTCTGTCGCTCGCTGGTGTGAAAAATTCGCGAGGTAAGCGGACTGCGGTGCCATAGACAAACTCTGTTGTTATGCACGGGACGTCTTCCCTGAACGTTGTCCTGACAACAAGGACGAAGGAGAGAACGTTAGTTTAGTGTGTGTGCTATTGTATTTTCAAGGCCGCCTTCATTGGCCGATGGAACCGCTCGATGATCCCGCTGGCGTCCGCGTTTGGTCGTGATAATGGACGGTACTTCGAAACGTGAAGTCCAAACCGATACACAAGCGCGAGCGACGGTTTCGGCAGTAATGTCCGAGATGGGAATAGCTTCCGGCCAGCGTGTGAACCGATCGATGCAAGTGAGGATGCACTGCTGGCCTTGTGATGGTGGTAGTGGTCCGACAATGTCCACGAGGACCTTGTCAAACCTTGCATCAGGATTGGTGAAGGTGGAGAGCGCCGTAATGGTGTGTCGCTAGATCTTAGATCACTGACACTCTCAAGACCACAGACGAACACCGCGATTTATGCTGGGCCAAACGAAGCGAGAAGTGACGAGATGCCATGTTCCCCGTATGCCCAGGTGCAATAGCGAGCGCAGTTTCTCGAACACCAGTCGACGGAAGGGCGCGGGAAGAAAGAGACCTTGATCAGAGGCCAAACGGCAAAACCTTAAACTTATAAAGTCCGTCCAGGGTAATAAAAGCTGCTTACTCCCGACCCTCTTGTCTTTATTTCTTTATTAAGAGATGTCCCCGCAGTGCCGAGGGCGTTACAGCAGGGGGTTACAGTGCTGGAAAAAGGAAATCTTCATTTTTACTGCACACTTCCAGCTCCGTCAACCCATTCCACTGTTCAATCGTTTTAACAAAAAAACGAGCTGTCATACATGTTCGTCCTGGCGTGGCACTCTCTACTGTTGAAAGCATGATCGTCTCACTTAGAAATATAATATGATTATTTTAAATAAGTTTCACTGTTAATTCCTGTTTTATTTTTAATTACCCAAAACAGTAACTATCAGCGCAGTTTTAAGGGCAGTCTGAGAAATGTTCCCTGTTCAGTTCAGTCTTCATTTAAATACAGCTGTCTCTCCGCCGGTACTGTCCCAGAAAAAAACGTAGCAGCTCTAGTTTTTTCTTCTTTTTTTAAGGTTTGTGGATTGAGGTTTTGGTTTCGGGTACCAGACGGCACAAGCATATTTCAAAATCGGTCTAACAGATGTTACATACTCGATTTCCTTTAAGTTAGGGGGTGAACATTTTAGGCTTCGTTGAATAGAGTTCAGTGCCCTGCCAGCATTTACAATCACGTAATCACCATGAAAATTTAACAAAGAGTCAATGGATAGCGTGACACCTAAGCATTTATACGTAGAGTCCTTGTTTACTAAATTTTTATTTATATAATAGTGAGTTTTGATTTTCTTCCTCTTTTTAGTAAAAGATAAATGTACACACAGTTTGAGATTTAAAGTCATTTTCCATGAAGAGCACCACGTAGTAATGCATTCTAAATCTATTTGTAACTGGTTGGCATCATCTTCGTTACTGTTTTTATTTGGACACCACGCAATCATCGGCAAGCAACCGAACACCTGATGAAATACCCAAGGATTCTCATTGATGTATATTAAGAACAAAAGCGGTCCTAAGACCGAGTCCTGTGGGACAACTGATGCAACATTAACGTAGGCCGACCATTTACCATTCACTAATACACACTGACAACGCTCTAGCAAATAATTTTCGATCCATCTAGAACCGTCAAGTCTACATTTAACATCTTAAGTTTATTGAGGGAAAGTGCATGCGAAACGGTATCGAAAAGCTTTGCGAAAATCAGGAACATATAGTGTGTTTGGCCTCCCTCATCAGCATGAGATGACAAGTCATGATAAAATTCGACAAGTTGCGTGGTGCACAATAAGCCCTTACGGAGACCGCGCGGTTCTTTAGATAATATATTGTTTGTTTGTTTTTTTGTTATATGATTTATTATATCAGTGCATAAAATATGTTCTATGATCTTCCTTGAGATGGAGATTAATTAAATAGGCCTCTACTTTTCGAAATCTTTCCTAGAACCACCATTGTGAATAGGGACTATGTGAGTGATCTTCCAGTCGTTTGGCCAGAGACGCACATATATTGACTTCGCATAAATTAAAGGAGGATAGAGCAAAATCGGATTAGCACAGCGCTTAAGCACAAGAGAAGATGTGCCATCTCGGCCATTTTCCTTAGTTTCGTCGATACTCTTTAGTAGCATTTCAATACCACAAACAGTTAGTTCGACTGGCTGCATTATTGAAACAATGCTCACAGGTGATAAACAAATATGGGTAAGAAAACAGATTGAAAGTAATTATTTAAACACGAAGATTTTCTGCATCAATTAAAATAACCTGCCGGTTATAGGTAATTTTGTTCAAACCTGCAAAATAGGTGCCGCATCCCTCTATGCATTGCCAGAACATTTTGCAACGCGTGATTGTAACACACGGTTCTTTCCTTTTTTTTAAGCATTGCCTAATCTATGCTTGGGATATACTTCTTCGTAAGTTTGAGTAAGTTCTTCTTAAAAATGCAAGACGTTTACAATTTTCTTTAACACCAAATTAGAGCGCAGCTCTTGAGCAGGAGGAGGGGAGGGTACGGAGGAGAGGCTATGCCCCTTTTCCTTCCCAGCTAAATTTAGCGGGGAACTTTTTGCGCTAAATTTAAGCGGAAACCTTTACCCTCGTGACGTCACACGAGACGTCATGTGGAACATGACAGGTGTCGTCACACGTTACGTCACGAGGGTAAATTTAGCTGGAATATTTTCCGCCAAATATAGCAGAAAAATTTGCCCACTAAATATAGCGCGAATATTGACAATGTAAGAGGCGTGTGACGTCACGTGACGTCATACATCACTGTTCTTTATAATGAAGTCACGTGGGTAACGTCGTGACGTCACCCTCGTGACCGTCCTGAGGGTAACCCTCGTAGCCCTCGTGACCCTCCTGAGGGTAACCCTCGTAACCCTCGCGACCCTCCTGAGGGTAACCGTCGTAACCCTCGTGACCCTCCTGAGGGTAACCCTCGTAACGCTCATGACCCTCGAGAGGGTATTCCCGTATTTCTGTATTTCCAGGGACGGAGCAGGGATCACGTCGAATGTTAGAGCAGCCTCTTCCGTGATGAAAATTGTTGAGGGTGCAGCGGGGAGAGCCCATTGATCACCTTGGCGGTGTCCTCTAGAGAAGCGATTGAAATGCCATGGCTGAGGTGTTGGCATTCCGAAGTGAAGTTCGTCAACAGGACATTTGCTTAATGTATTTGAATACGAACGAATCATCTCGGGACTCGGTGTTATTTTCTCTCGTTTCACTGTCTTTGAACTTAAATATGTATATATCGCGTGATTCTTTGAATGTTGTAAAGCCACGCGCGTCGTCGAGCGAGAGCGTGTGTGGCCTATTAACGTAGGAAACGTCATACGCAAGGGGGTGCGCATGGCGTACAGTGACTGTACAACTAGTCTAATAGTCAATAAATCTGTAGGGAAACGTATTATGGTACAGCGCTCTGTCCAACAGGGCTGTCCCCTTTCCCCCCTACTTTTCTGTATATACATAGAATCTTTTTGTTTGAGCATTCTCAGAAACAGTAAAATAAGCGGTTTTAAGCTCGAGGCATCCGAAGTGCGTGTCCTTGCATACGCGGATGATATCGCGTTGTTTTGTACAAATCAAGAGAGCATCGTTACAGCAGTAAAACAAATCAAGAGTTTTTGTATCACCAGTGGAAGCGCTGTAAATTGGGATAAATGTCTAGGGTTCTGGCACGGAGAGTGGGCGGCAACACCAAGCGTTTATTTGAATGTACAGTGGGTAACCACTCCTGTGAAGTACTTGGGTGTGCCGCTCTAGTACTATCGTGATAGTGAGCCATACAGGCGTAATCAGGTTGTGGAGCTACGGGACAAAGCTGAAAAATGGAGGGGCAATGGGTTTTCTATTTTTGCGCGGGCCAGGGTTTTTAATTTGTTTCTTGTAAGCAAGCTCTGGTATGTGTTGCAAGTACTACATTGCTCCAGAGTGAATGTGCTGAATTTGCATCGGGTGTTTGCGGTGTTTATATGGGGCTCTTCATGGGAGCGCACAAGCAGGATGAATTTGTTTCGACGGGTACGTGAGGGAGGACTAGGCTTGGTGCACCTGTATCTGCGGCAAATTGTAAATTGGTTTATTTTTTTTTTTTTTAGAGACAATGGTGATCCTTTTTTGTGAACTGTGTGCCAAGTTAGACTTGGACGGGCATTGCCCGAGCTCATTGTTACTTCGTCATGTGTGCCAGGAGGAATTCATGGGTACTTTAAGGAGTTAGTGGCGTCATGCCAATTTTTAGCAGCGCGTTTTTCAATCGAATATTTAAACGTGGTGACTCGGAAAAAATTGTATAAAGATGTCGTGGATATCGTTTTTCCTGTGCCTATGTACAGAGTCTTGTACTGTAGCGGGCCAGGACAGGATGTTCTAAAGCGGGTAAAAAGGATGCTGGTACCTCCCGGTGTGAATTCTTTTTTCTTTAAACTTCACACCGGGTAAAGACCTGGATGGAATAAAAGGGCCTGTTTGTTCCGTGGGGTACGCATTGTTTTCTTTGTAAAAGGCCGGAGACAGTGGAGCATGTCTTCCTAGAATGTTGGGATGGAGTATTTCAGTGAGATGTCCTCCAGCGGACCCTGAAAAAAGACTTCCCGCTAGATCATTACGGGATTAGGTTCTTGTCGGTCGACAATGACGGGGGAGTTCCTTTTGACTGTGTTATCCTCTTGTGTTTGCACAGTATCTGGAGGGCTCGAATGGCCGTGCGTAACGCTGGTATTGATGTGCGCGAAGCACAAGACTACTTTCGTGAGAGTGTCATTTCTTTCGTAGAGGCCCACAAGGTCCAGCAATGCATGCCTGACTGGCTACCCCTCATTTAAGGGCTTGTGACTATGAAAATATTTTAACCCCCAGATGCTAGCCAAACTCTGACGCAGTTTTTATCACTCGTTTTGCCCGCGTTCACGGGTATGTCTTATGTATGTCAAGTACCAGGCAATAAAGAAAAAAAAAAGCGTGTGTGGCCTAATGGTTACCGCGCTTGACTCTAACGCGGAAGATCTGGGTTCGATTCGAAGTAGCGGAATGTTATTTTATTTATCATTTTTACTTGTCGCTCTCGGAAGTTCGGGAACAATCTCGTCTCATAGATTTACGAATGTTCTACGCACCGAACGTTCTACGACGAATGTTCCAGAAACCTACGCCGGTACAAAAAAGGCCACGAAAATAATCCCTGCAGAAGAGGAACAAGAGGGACAAAGGACAAACGCAAATCTCCAAACACAGCTGGGTGACGGGTGTGCGACGGAAAAAATCCGCCTCGTCCGGGTATCGGACCCGGGACCTCTCCATTTCCAGTGGTGCGCTCTACCAACACGGCTAACCCGGGGTGTGACGTCAGTAGGGCAAACAGGTTTTATCAGCTGCCACCAGTTTAACACCAACAATGGTGCAAGGCTTGAATTTTAAGCTTATGATTATAATGCAATTAATTGCAAAGTTGCAAGCGAGCAGGACAAGAATGACGAAAAGAAATGAAAAATATGACGAAAATTATTTTCGTCATTCTTGTCCAGCTCGGTTGCAACTTTGCGAATAATTGCATTATAAACAAAATGTGCTCCGCGTGGCGAGCCGGAGTCAGTCTCGCTTCAGCGTTCGATCCTAGAGTTACGCCAACTTCGACGCCCGCGAGGCACTGTTGTAATCTTCTGTTTCGTTTTTGCTTTGGGCGCAAGTTCTCCCCAGTAAACGTTTCAGTTTCCTCAGTTCGTTACCTTGTCATTCGTGAGATTATTGTAGTTTTTGTAATTTCACAATATCTTTTTTTTTTTTTGTTATCAGTTCGAATGTTCACAGCACGTGCCTTCGATTATTGTTGACTATTGTGGTAACTATATGGTTATTGTTAAAGTGATTATCACTTTTTTTTTCTTTTTACCTGCATTTAGTTTCTTTTTTTCTTTTCATTTGTGCTTTGGGCGCGTGAAGTATCCAATTTGGTAACTACGTTATTGATAAAGTTTTTATTGGAGTTATGAACTGTATTATTTTGTTTTATGTTGTTCCTCTCTGCCACGGACAACGGGCCAGCAGTATGTATAAACAATAATAATAATAATAATATTTTTATTCCACATATAAGAAATATCACTACAAATGCGGGTGTGTCCAAGCCAAAGGAGGCTTGTGGGACAGGACCCGGCAGACGAACGGCGAAGCTGGGAAGTGAATAAAGTCACAAACACAAAAAAAAGAAAGAACAACAATAGGCACAAAATAAAAACATGGCGGCTAAGACAGGCTACAATCTTAAGTTGATCAGCATTTTTCTCAATTTCCCGCTTGAGGTACTTTCGAAGACACAATCGGGCAGTTTGTTAAAGATGGAGGGCACATAATGGGAGCAGAGTCTTTTTACCATTACGCGTAACACAACGGGTGGTAACAAAACGGGACAAATAATAATGATAATAATAAGAATCTTATTGCAAATGAACAAAACGTATGTTGAATCAGACCTGCCTAAGCCACATTGGGTTTGACTGGCAGCGTCTTACAATCGTGAAACCAGCCGTTTGCAAAAGGAAACATGTAAAATAAAATCCACTCAAAGAAATTAGAATAACACAAGCAAACTAGGGAGCACTTTACTAAATAAATAATTAAATAAATATTTGTCATAAAAGCAGCAGAGATCTGTTCTTTTCAACGACTTCCTCGTTATCAGGTGGTGCCTCAGCTTTGATAGAGAACTGGATGGTTGAACGAGGCGGTAGGGTAATGCGCTCGTCGACTAGCGTCAGCGACTTGGCCTCGACGTTGGGGGGGATGCGTGTTCCGTAGAAAATGTAACGCGATTCGATTTCAGGTCGATGAAAGCGCAGTGCTCCAGAAGAAAATCCATGCCGAGAATAACATCGCGCCAGCGCTGATGCAATGCAAGGAACGTTGTAGGATACGTGAATTGGCTGATCGGAATTCTCGCTGTGTATCGTCAGGAGGGAGTTACAAGATGACCTTCCGCCCTACGAACGTGCGGGCCAGCCCAAGATCTCGTAACAATTTTAGTACAAAAGAAAACCGTCCACTGATAACAGAATAGTGCGCACCTGTGCCGACGAGAGCGGTTATGTTATTGCCGTCGATAGGTTCCTTTAGCATTCTAGGAAAAAATGGAGTAAAAAGGTAGCAACGGCGCCTCTTCCTCCCTTCTACTGACGCGACCCCAAGCCGACACGAGAAGAAAGGAGGAACGAGAGGGTTTTATCCTTCTCCAGGCAGACGGGAGAAAGCTTTCGCCCTCCCGACTCATCTTCTTTCGGTTTCGTTTTTCGAGCACGTCGCGCACGTTGTTTAATAAATGTTGTTGAGTTGATTGAGCTTCAGCCGCAGCGAAGGCCGCCTGTAATTCCGTCTTCCAGTCCAAACGTGCACAACATTTTGGTCGCATTGACGTTTTTACCACTAATTTTATCAAATGAGCAAACGAAGCCGCTAGAAACAGCGAAGTTCCGGAGCAGTGCCAACAGCGCTACGTACACTGGATAAGATGGCCGTCTCCGGATTGCGGGACCCACGCAGAAGCACGCGGAACTGTGTCGACGTTTTCGACGTTATGGAAATCGCAGAAACTGCGTCCAAGACAGGCAGGTTTTGTTGCCGGCTCCCTGCGTGCATATCATGCTAAGTTTGGTTCTGTATTCCGATGCCGACTGCCAACCGGGAATCGACGTATTTCTGTATTTCTGCGTGTCAGCAACATAGCGGCAACATCCTGATGGCAGTGTTGTGCGTTGTGAACAGAATACTGGAATTATCGCCGATGTGACCGTGTGTTCGCGTATCAATGGTGGAACAACAAGATGAGATGACTTAAACTGTCGTGCATTAATGCCGCTGGTCGGGCCGTGATTCTGAGGGGGCGGGATGTCGCAGGTTGACATTCCGCTTTACATTAAAGAGTTTAAGACCCCTTTAAGGATTAGGTGCAATCGATCGACGTGCAGATAGCCATGTTGGAAAGCTGGTCTGAACAGTAAGCTCCTATCGTACAGTGGCCAATGTGACTGTCGGTTGTCTCCTCCCGAGAGCGATTGCGCTCTGGAGAAATGACTGGACAGTACGAAATTATGACGGAAAGTACGTATATTTACAGTGTGGAATTTTAGCATTAAAAAAACTAGTAGGTAAAACAAAAAAAAAGCTATCCTTTATTTTGCTGTTTAAATATACTACGGTTACTAGAAAACTGTCCTCCAAGTGGCGCGCTGGGATTAGCGCTAGAAGATTTCGAGCTCGCCACGGCGTAGCTCCGTACACTTAACACCTGCCGGAAGTCGCGACTTTGACTGCACTCAAGTTGATCGAAAATGCGATTTCTCTGCCTGTGAAGCATCACTTCCAGCTGAGTGAATGTCCGCTCTTCAGAGATTAATTCAAGACGGCAATTGCAGCCGTGCGCGAACAGCACAAATAGAAACACAAACACTTCAATAGAAATACTGGCTACGACGTGCCGTGCGGGGAAACAAACTCATGGCTTGGAGCCGCAGTGAAGCGGCATGATTTATTGGCTTTCAAATAATTACGGCATGATCGAGCGTCTTCGTTTTATTAAGAGATTCAACCCCTGAGCCCTTCAAAATACTCTCAGAGGTATGACATCACTGGAAAAAAATCAACAATGCTGGCAATATTTTTTATTGCTTAGGTAGTCACGAAGAAATTCCGTACGTTTAAAATGTCCAGTATAAAAGACGGAAACTCAGGACTTTGGTGTAGTGATCGGGTCAGTGTGGCGATGTATAGATATTTGTATGTGTCATGTATGTGTATGCGCTTAATGTATGTTTAGCTGATGCTTGTAGTATGCGTGATGTGTCTACATGTGTGTATAATGGAGGATCCTGAAGCGCAATGGTGGCAGTGAGAAAATAAAAAATAGTTTTTAGAACATGAATTGGGCGGTACCTAGCGCCACCTAGCCTAGCTACTCGTAATTACTCCACTTGACCCTGACGTCTGGTGGCAAGCGATTTCACCTTCTTTCACGCTAAGCGATGAACAGCGGCTTCGAGTTCGTTCTTCTAGAGCGGCTTTCGGTTTCGCGAATTGGTTTGCCACTCCCCCGTGATGTGCGGTTGACGAAGAAATTGTGACTCTGGGAACAGCAAAGGTAAGACGTAAAGTGCGCGAAGATATTGGGTATCGGTTGTCTCCGTTTAACATAGAAGTGCTGACGACGAGAAGACTGAGTAACTGCTTTTGAAAGGCAAGTTTCTTCACCTGCGGGGGGAATCTGGCTTCGGAAATAAACATAGTTCCCGGAAAACTCGTGTTACGCTTTTATTTGCTGCTCCTATCGTCCCGTTAAAGAAACGTTGCGTCCTTGTTAAGCCTTATTTAGCTCAATTTGCTCGATTCGGGGCCGCCATAATGAGATGCAGTCGACGGAGGAACTTTGCTCCCCTGCTTCAGGGACGGAAGGTTGCTGCTTTTCCAAAGGAACATGGTTACAAGACCGTTCCTCCCCTCAGGGAGGACTATTGATACCCTTTCTTCTAAGAGTGAGGTCGGCAGTGGTCAACCGGGCGTCGGGGTGGGGTCGCGGCGTCGAATCGCCGATGCGTTGGGACAAATTCGGAGGATGTTCGTGACTCCGTTGTACGGCAACCCCGTGTAAGAGTGGATCACACGGGCACTGAAATACAACCCGTCATGTTAGGAAATGTTCCTCCGTATTGTTGGCCATTATAGTCCGTGTGTTCCGCTTCTTCAAAAAGAGCATGCACTCTGGGGACAGACCTTTGAGGTCTGTCCGCAGAGTGCGGGGGTGATGTCGATGGTGTTTGGTCGTCGAGGGATGGTATTACGAGTTTGCAGGAGAGTCGGGGCCACACGACACTCCGCACCTTCACCAGATTTCGCGTTGTCGAAGGCGACGATGAAGGGAGAGTAACTGAAGGGGTTTTATTAGTAAAATGAAGAATATTATTAGTTATTATTATTATTTAAAAATACTGCGACCTCGATGAGGTCATCGCAGGAGGGGAGAGAAAACATACATATACATTCAAAAAGGCCAACGATTAAAGATGTACACAAACTACGAAACAAAACTAACGAAACCGTGAGAAATGCAATATAAAGAGAGTACAAAAACAATCACATACACTTCAATTGCAGATTCCAGGCACCACACCAGAACACCTTCTGTATTTCTAATACAAACCTATTAAAATCGAGATAACGAACTGATCCATTTATGTTATTCCAGTTTTCTATCGTTCGACTAAAAAAATAATATTTGAAACAGTTCAGGTGGGCTCAGTACGGTACAGGATTTAATGGATGGAAGCTTCGAGTGCGAGATTCAGTAACAAAAACAACATACTTTTCCCGATTAAGTGCACAGTAATTATTTACTATTTTGTGTAGGAGCTTGAGCCGTTCTACAGCGCGTCTCGAATCAAGAGGCGTAAGTCCTTTGTCTGTCATGGTAGATTGCGGTCATATCTATTACAAATAAATCTAGCTGCCTTTGATTGTACTGCGCCAATCTGCTTAATTTCACCCTTTAGATACGGATCCCACAACACACAACCATACTCTAAGATAGGTCTAATCGAGGTCTTATACGCCGTTATTTTAACTTCCCTAGTTGAAGATTTTGAAGTTCTCTTGACATATCCTAGCCTTTGCAGAGCTCGAGAACAAATAGAACTGCAGTGCTTATCCCATTTGAGACTAGGCGTGAAAAAAGTACCCAAATACTTGTATTCATGAACTTGACGCAGAATTATAATACCAGTACCATACCTAAAGACAGACTTTTCCTTCTTATTAGTAAATTACATAACGACAGATTTCTCAAAATTAATTTTCATGTGCCACTTTTTACTCTAATTAAAAAACTATTCAAAAGAGTCATTTAGCAAGGTATTGTCATCTACCGAGTTGATATCGTTGTACAAAACGCAATCATCTACATAGAGGCGAATTTTAACTGGAAGACCATTTGCGACGTCGTTAATATAACCTAAAAACAAAAGAGGTCCTAAAACTGATTCCTTTGGGACACCGGAACTAACTGAGACATTGCTAGAATGATCATCCCTAAATGAGACAAACTGAGATCTATTTTTTAGATAATCTTCGATCCAATTAACTAATGACGTATTATTTAAACGTATTGCCGCGTGCTTGATCGAGAAGATGGCTTCTCTGTTCATCTAAAAGTTTAGCGTATACTCTTACCCCGACCATAAAATATAAGGGGGCCAAAAAGATGCATTGTCAGCCTCGCTCTAGCTCTTTCCCCAACATTTTAGGTAGAATGTTCGAGATGAGGAGCATAGTAGATAAAGAGCCGTGTACCGTATTTCCGATTCATTTACTGATGTTCTCTCGCGATAGCCAGCTCTTACGACGACGCTACTTCGTCTACTGCTGCCGCCGTCGACGCTCACTGCTGCTTCCGCGACGTGTGTTCTTTTTTGTAGAGAATAGCTCTTAATCGCCCGTTTCCGGCTTCTGCGGCGTCGCCGCCAACGTCGCCGTCGCCGTCGGCGTAACCGCGCGTTGCATTATGGGACGTTTCCCATAATGATTTTACACATGACGTTGGTGTTACGTCAAGAGAAAAGTTTCTCGCTAAATTTAGGAGGGGAATGTTACCCTTCTGACGTCACACGTGACGCCACTCAACCCGGGAACATTTTTCGGCTAAATTTAGATGGAAGGTTTCCGCCAAATTTAGCAGGAAACTTTCATCCTTGTAACGTCAGACGTGACGTCACTTCTGACTTCAGACGTGACGTCACGCGTGACGTCACTTGTGACGTCACGTGCGACGTCACGAGGGTAAAAGTTTCGCGCAAAATTTAGCGAAATCATTTTCCGCCAAATTTAGAGGAAACATTTTACCCTCGTGATGTCACACGTTACCCTCCCCTTCGTACCCTCCTCTCCTCCTCCTAAAGAGCTGCGCTCTAGTTCGGTATTACAGAGAATTGTGAACGTCTTTCATTTTTTAATGCGAAAGCATTTAAATTTCCCATGAAGCGAATCCGGCGTTGTCTCTCCAACGAAAACGGCACCTAATTTCGCATTCGCTGCGCCACATCAAGTGGCTCCATTGCAAAGGCGTCACCGTTCCCAAAGAACCAGCCGAACTACTCGAGGCAGCGGAAAAGGGGAGGGGGGGGGGGGGTTGACGCGGGTATGCGCTGGCCTGTCGTTAGCAAGCGCCGCTCCACCGTACGCTTCAGGACCACGCCGTCTTTGACATCGAGAACGACGCCTAGAGGTCGACGTCTAGGGAAACGTCTACGACGACGCCATGGACGACGCCGTCCTTTGCGTCATTCCTCAGTTCGTCCTAGAGGTTGTCCTACACGTCGTCCTCTAGCTGTCGTTTCGACATCTTCCTGGACGTCGTCTCTCAGGTGTTCCTATTCGTAGTCCTAGACACGTTTTAGAGCGCAGCTCTTAGGCGCCCGTTTCCGGCTTGAGCGGCTTCGCCGTCGGCGTCGGCGTAACCGCGCGTTGCATTATAGGTTTCTCCTTATGATGTCACACGTGACGTCACGAGGGTCACTCCTGACGTGACCACGAGTTCCTTTATAAAAAATGCAACGCGCGGTGACGACACACGACACGTCACCTCGCGTTGCATTATGGGTAAATTTCCCTGCTAAATTTAGCGGAAACGTTTCCTCGCTAGCGGAAAAATGTTCCCACTCAATTTAGCGCTGAATGTTTTCCGCTAAATTTAGCGGAAAATTTAGCGAAAATTTCCCGCGAAATGGGAGAATATCAGGAGAGGAGGGTGCGGTTGAAGAAGAGGGGCGTACCCAATCCTCCGTTCCTTCCCCTCCTCCTCCTCAAGAGCTGCGCTCTAAATCGGCATAACAGGGAATTGTAAACGCCTTTCATTTCTTTTTTTTATTTTAACGTCGTTTTTAATGTTTTTTTTAGAGGTCGATTTTGATTATTCCGAGGCGTTGTACACGTTGTCGTCCTTGACGTCGTCCTCCACGTCATCCTAGAAGTCTCCCTAGACGCCGTACTTGGCGTCGATCTCGAGAACGTCGTCTTCAATGCCGTCCTATACGTCGTCCTAAAGGTTCACTTAGAGGTCGTCCTAGACGTCGTTCATGTAGTCGTCCTCGACGTCCTCCTAGACGCCGTACTTGACGTTGTCCTCGAAAGGAGTACGGCGACGTAGATGCTTTGTCACGGAATTCCGCGAAGGCTTTAACACGTGTAGAAGCATTACCCGAAAACATTTCAACCACGGCACTATAGTGATTTTGCATTCTTACACGTAAGCAGTCTTAAGTGTCCTCCTGCATTTTGTTTGTTTCTTGCACAAGTTCGACCCCAATAAAGCTTTAGTTCAATCCGTATTTTTCTCGCCTCATTGTCTGTCATTCGTGGCATTCGGATAGAGGTTGTGGGGTAGCGCAATTCATTCCGCTTACCCCTACGAGGCCCCGCAGTGTTTGTTATGATTTTTTTTTTTCTGGGCAAAACAATGACAGACAAGAATTGACTATATACACTCTAGAAAAGGGTGATTGGTATTTGGGAAAACTATAATGGTAAAGGTTACAAATTTATAGTTTGCCCATTTCTTTAAATCATGAATTATTTCAAGAAAATAATATGTATTACTTCAAGGTAGTGAAAATTATTTACAAAAACGTTTATAAAATACATGAAATCTACACAACACTATAAATTAAAATATACAAACCAAAATCTCCGAAGAAAAGAACAGATTACGGAAAACAAAAATTAAATTATCAAGTTTATTTACTACTCAACATTTTTCACAACGATCCTACTTGTACTTAATAATTCATAAATAAATGAAAAAAAAAAATAAAAAGCACACTCATTTGCAGCGGAATAGGTTTCGGGAAGCAGGATTTAAAGTTCTCGTGATTCTAGCTGATCATGCGCTTAATGCTTTGGTACCCACATTGTGATGTTGAATTATTTCGAAATAGTTCGTGTGAATTATTGTTTGTACTAGCGTATCTGAAAATATTGTTTTGTGCCTTAATTTTGAGACCATCATTTTGTGATTTTGATAAACTGAATCTTTATTGAAAACATAAATGAATTTTTTTTTAACATGACATTTTTTACGATGAGTGTGTGTAAATACATGTTTTTGTCTTTTTTATAGAGAAAGCGACGATAACATTTTCTTGAACTTGTCTCAACCTTTGCATTGATTTTTAAAGAAGTATGTATATTTAGTACGCGTAAATCTGTCAATTTCTTCTTTCTTCTATGCGTGTTCTTTTTTTTTCTTACAAATGTTTTGCATTTGTTGTAATCTACGGGGGGTAGCTTGCAGCAGGTGCACTTCTGCATGAGTCAGGAAGACACGCCTTTTGTCTCTTATTCCTGCCTGGATTGGCCCGTGAAAATCCCTCCAAAGAAACTCTTATTCAATTTGATACCGTTCAAATGTCATTTCCTGGGAGGCGCTTTTTTTTTTCGAGGAAAAATTATTCTATAAAAATGCTGGTCAACTGTCCCGTTAAATCATATGTTTTGCTGCAACTCGTGAGCGGAGACTGAAGATTTATTAAATGTCGAAGATGGCGCAAAAACTGACACTTATATTGTTCGTGGTCTTTGGGCTGCTGGCCATTCAAATGTAAGTACGTTTGTGTATTCAGGAAATAAGCATCCTATTATTTCCATTTCTTGTAAAATATTTTTACATAAATTTAGCTGCGCTGTAGCTCGTAATGGTGAATTTGACATAATAAACAAGCAAGCATTGATGATTTTCTTTAGAGGAAATTAACGATTCCTCAATGTATACACTGCCGCAATCATCAAATTAAAACACTACCCGTTACGTTGATAATGTCGCTCCCAAAATTATGACGAATGTCTTCTCAGTGAAAAATAAAATAAAATAGGAAAGTGTGACCGCGATCTAGATACGTTTATAATGCATTAGAATTTAGTTATGAAATCTCACTCCTGCATTTAGAAAGCAAATGTCAGCATTATTGGCGACGTCATAATATGCGGTATACTCCAGTCACAGGTTTGTTGATGGCCGCCAGATATGTCATATCTTCTGCTAAAATTAAGTGTTGTAAATTCTGACTCACACTAGTCTCTAGTTTCGTTTCGTTTAGTTTAGTAATAGTTTATTTTCACTTCATTTTACGAACATTTGAATCCGTCTCACCAAAGCACATTAGTGCTTGTGAGTGAGTACAGCAAGCGTGTTAGTGTGTAAACTTGACCGTTGTTTGTGACATTTTCGATCCTGCATCATATGTGATAAAAATGACGCGCGCGACCGTTTATTAAAAACATATTCTTATTGCAAAATAAACAAACGTAGAAACAGCAGATATTTTCCATCAGCGGCTGCCGATACATAAGCACATAAACGCGTTAACACCAAATAAGAAAACAAAACGCTTTAATTAAACAAATCGTTGGCGATTCCATTCGCCTTTTCAGCTCCTGCCCTCCTCGGCCGAGCTGTTAAGTCCAGTAGGAGCATGTTCTAATATAAGAATAAGGAAGGAAATTAAGCCTCTCTACAAAATCCCTTGCTTAAGTCTGCAGGAGGACTAACCCAGCGGAGATAGCCATTCCGACTTCCAGTTTTATATAAAGGATTTCAATTTAGATTTATTTACTTTTGTAACATATACATTTATAACCTCAGAAATTATTACTTCAATATTTCTTCCAAACGAGTTCGTACAACGATTTGAATACGAATATGAAAACCGTAACACTAAATAACCGCAATCTGAAAGAAAAAAGAAATTATCGTGCAGTCACTAACAAATTGGAAGTTTTAGTAAGAGCAGTAAGTGCTCAATCTAATTTTGGAAAACAAAAATTGATGGCATCCATACGCGAAGACGACGCCACCATAAACCGAAAGGGATATAGCGGTTAAGCTTTCACTATCGCCATCCCCGCGCCTCTCGTCCTGTCGTTTTTCTTTCCTCGGAGCGGAGAAGATTTTGAGGAAGAAGGCGTTTCCGCTCGCGCAGCCACGCCATATAGGCAGGCGGCAATGGCCAGGCGGCGCCACGAGAGTACTGCATTCAGCGCCACAAGCGGAGGCGTCTCTGTTAATGGGGCGGCCAGTCTGCCCGTCGGGCCGTTGCGAGCGGAGGCGACCCCGATTTCAGCAGTCCCCGTGTGCACTCCTGGTTCTTGTATGCGGTTTTTTAAGACCATCGGAGCCTCAATAGGTCCAAGTGTTGAGAGAATATTCTAGAGTCGTCATTTGGACACCCGTTTGAGTTGTTTTCACTACATGTGGCCGGCCGATCGGTCTGTGTTTCGCTCGTTTCCCAGGAAGTGACACGACACAACGAGAAGGCAGCGAATGGGTTTATTGTACTGCCCGGTTGCCCGTCTTCGAGAGCTGGCAGTCCGGACCCGCTGACCCTAGTTGTCGCCCGTCGTTCAGAGCTCACAGTCGGAGCCCGTGTCCAGGCCTGCGGATCGTCCATCCCACGCCAGTGCTGCGTAGGCTAGCTGTTCCGGGCTACCACAGCCCGAGTCTCGCTGCGGAACCGCGGAACCACTCCGGGATCGTCATGGACTAGGCCGGTATGATCAGGGTTCGCCGCTTCCGCCGGTCCTGATCCGAACCTTGCTGGTGGAATTCTCCGGGGTTCGCCATGGGCCAGACCAGCCAGAACGGATCTATCGTTCCTGCCCGGCCCTAGCCTCGTGCAGCACGCCCTTCCTCTTTCTTCGTCGGCTGGCCCCCGCTCGCGCCTCGCTCGGCCGTCCTCTTCTTCTCCCGACACTAGAATAAAATGTGGGCAATTAGAACCAAACTTTTCATGCTAGAGAACAGTACTCAAGCCTCTGTAAAAAGGCGACAGGCAACAAAGTGTACGTGGGAGGATATTTACGCTTCGCATGAGCTTTTTCCAAAGAAAAACTTTTGGATCCTGTTTTCTGCACGCCGTCACATTTGTTACCAAACTCAGCATTAAATTCGGTTGGCGAAACAAACAAAACTTTGTGCTACGAAAATCTACTATTTGAAACTTTCCAGGTTGGAAAGTTTTGGTTGCGACCGCGCGTGCCGAACGGCTATGCACGAGTACAACTACGAATGCCGGAATGGGCCGACGGACCTCTCGCTTGAAGACCTGATCGCCTTATTCTCGACGTTACAGTGAAGCAACAATCGGCCCGATTGTTCCTACCGTATTTCTCTATGTGGCCGCCAAAGTGACTCGTAATACAACTTGCATAAATATGTTATTTTGCCGAGTAGTCTGTAAAACGAGTTTGTCCGACTACTTTCCAAGCCTGCACATATATTTTCGTTCACTTCCCCCCCAACAGCTTCTGTAAAGTTCACTTACTTGATGCGTCGCACTGCAGTAATCCACTTCTGTCGCCGTGTCGCTTCCCAAGATCTCGAAGGGAAGCGGTGAAGTTTGACGCTTGAGTCACCTTCGCGACTGTTGCCGTCTTTCACGCAGCAGTAGCAACGTTTATTTTTGGGGGGAACTCTAGGAGTAGGCGAGATGTTACAGGAACCCGGTGAGGTCATAGAGACGTGAAGTTGGGACGTACGTTTACGAAAAACGGTTTCAAAAAAGCTCACGCCGATCCGAAGTGCAACGTTCACACATGGTTTCTGGAGGCGCCCACCCGCAGCCCCCGCGACCTGCGCAGGCCAGGCCTACCCAGTTTCTTTATTTTGCAGCCGCTAGATGGCGCAAAGTGTAGCACCAAACTGCATTGCAGGTTGCCTATACCGCAAGGAGCGCTATTGCGACATTGCTCAATTTCTCTCCCCTTACCCCTTTCTTTCGCCGCCGCCACTGCGTCATTCTGGAACATTCACCGCCGTCTCTACAAGGCGCTCGCTCACTTGTTTGCCCCTCAGACATGACCAGACGATAAAAAGTCGCTCAATGTGCGAGAAGTATAAATGACCAATGCACCGCGCTGAACGGAGTCCCGCAGCTGCACAGAAACAGTAAATGTCGCACTACCTCGACTATCACACACAAGAGAGAGCGCAGAAGCGCCTTTCACACATGACCTAAAACACATCTCTGACAACTATATTACTACTAGCAAATAACACAGTGCAAATATCACCTTTTACACCTGTAGGTTATCACGTTCGGATCACCACTGTAGGTTATCACGTCCGGGTCACCACTGTTGCGTCTCGGGTCCCATGTCGTGTCGCCGCTCACTCCGTCTCGTCTCCGCCTCGTCTCCTCCATGACGTCTCGCTGCTCACTCCGTCTCGTCTCCGCCCGTCTCGTCTCCGTCTGTCTCGTCTCCGTCCAGTCCTCTGTCCCGACACCTTTTTAAACCCTCCTGCTGAGGGTTACCTCCCGATGGCGTGAACTGGTGCAATCGCGAGGCAATACGTCAGCCGGATGAGACAGCAGTATTGGCAGTGCTATGGTGTGATTGCCAAGATGTTATCTAATGTGGTGCAATGGATGTTGCGCGGACTTATGTAAGCGTGCGGCAACATCCGTCGACGACGCAGCACTTGAGCCGGGCAAGGTAATCTGACGCTCTCCGGGGCCGCTCGATCGAGCGGAGAGAAGTTCTCTCGGGAGCCGCTGGGTCGGTGCGTGCGTACGCCACCACAGTACTCCCTCCCCAGAGAGTAGGCGAACGTTTAGAGACCACCGTTATCCGAGCCCAAGCTTTCGTCTTGCCGCGGGCGCGCGAGTGAGGCGTGCAGCAGCTGTAGGAGGAGATGCGATGCCCAGACGCTGTGGCACGTGGCGGCCGGAGCGTGTCTGGATCTCCGCTTGCTGGACGTTCGGGCGATGATGGTTTGGGGTGGACGACGAAAAGAGTTGATGCGAAAGATAAAGATTTCGATGATAGGCGGCGATCACTTAGTTCTTTCCGTGAGCGCCGACCGTGAGTTGCGTCGGTCGGTGCTACAGAACCTTGTGTGGGCCGTCGTGGAAAGTTGAGGGCGTAGCCCGTGCATCACGTGTTGGAGTCTCTGTCAGACGCGCGTGATTTTTCCGTATGAGCCAGGAGCGTCAGAAGGGCCGCAGAGAGTCGCTCGCAGTAGCGTGCCCGTGCCGAGGCCCCGCATTGAGTCGGCCGTGTGGTACTCGCGTAGAGCAGCAGGCGGTGGGACTTGCGGCCGGCGTTGAGGCGCTTGCACGGACTTGCGGTGAGGAGGCGGTGGGGACGTGCTCGTGTTGGGGTGTCTGCGGTGAGCTGAGTGCACTGCAGAGAGTGGCACGCGGTGAGTTGCGTGGTATTGCCGCGTTGGGTTGCACGCATTGTGTTGCGTTGGGTTGCACACGGTGATTTGCTGGTTGAGTGGCACGCGGCGAGTTGCGTGGTGTTTCCGCGTTGGGTTGCACGCGGTGATTTGGTAGATTGGTTGAGTGGCACGCGGTGAGTTGCGTGGTGTGGCCACGTTGGGTTGCACGCAGTGAGTTGTCCGCGTGGACGTGCTCAAGTAGAGCTGTCCGTGGTGAGTTAGACGCTTTGGGTGCAGAGGGGTGCATCGTTGAGGGCGTGGCAGCGAGAGGGATGCGGGTAGATTTTTTCCTTTCTCTTGTGTGGTGAAAAAAAGATGTGGCTCACCGGCGATGATGGTGACGAAGGTGGTGGGTGCGATGATGGAGTCGCGGGCCGTGGTGCCGAAACTTGGGGCGGAAATGAGTGACGCGCCCCGCGGACAAGATAGTGGCTGGAGTGGTGGGGACACTGGCTGTGGCAGAGACCGTCGTTGCGGAGCGCTCGCGGAGCTTCGCATTTGCGTCGAGCGGTACTAGCACTGCCTTGTCGTGGGCCATGTAGAACAGGAACCGTGTCGGTGATGATGTTTGGTTGAGCCGTTGTCCATGAGTCGACGGGCCAGGTGGTGGAAGTAGCCTCTGGGAGATGAGGGAGATGAGCAGGGCCGGGAGTTCCCGTTGGGTGCGGGGATGGGAGGGCCGGTGTGATGATGTGCTTGCTTGCTGAAGAGTGCTTGTTTCTTGTTCGTCCGGGTCACCACTGTAGGTTATCACGTTCGGATCACCACTGTAGGTTATCACGTCCGGGTCACCACTGTTGCGTCTCGGGTCCCATGTCGTGTCGCCGCTCACTCCGTCTCGTCTCCGTCTCGTCTCCTCCATGACGTCTCGCTGCTCACTCCGTCTCGTCTCCGTCTGTCTCGTCTCCGTCCAGTCCTCTGTCCCGACTCCTTTTTAAACCCTCCTGCTGAGGGTTACCTCGCGATGGCGTGAACTGGTGCAATCGCGAGGCAATACGTCAGCCGGATGAGACAGCAGTATTGGCAGTGCTATGGTGTGATTGCCAAGATGTTATCTAATGTGGTGCAATGGATGTTGCACGGACTTATGTAAGCGTGCGGCAACATCCGTCGACGACGCAGCACTTGAGCCGGGCAAGGTAATCTGACGCTCTCCGGGGCCGCTCGATCGAGCGGAGAGAAGTTCTCTCGGGAGCCGCTGGGTCGGTGCGTGCCTACGCCACCACACACCTTATATGCTTTTTACACCTTCTGCGCCTTATACGCCTCCTAGCAAAGCAAGATATGTCTGAGTCAATCGCAACACACTTCGTGTGGTTGCTTTTCGTTTTGATATATTATATCGATATGCTTTAATTATACACCGAGGTTGCTTGATTTCAATCAAACAGATATTTTAAGAGGATGAGAGCTAGAGGACAGCTGTCTTCATCGTGTATCTATGCGGCTAGGCGGACATTAGACGAGATAATAATCGTGACGAAAAGTTGTCTAATTAACATAATATTTTTGATGTACCTTAATGTGTATTGGTGTTAGGGGTTAGTTTGCAACTGCAGTATTGATTGCAATTACTATCGAAGGCACAGTCCTTCATATGAGGCAAAAAAGACCGATATTTCAATGATAATTATCCCAAAACAAATTACCTTTCACAAGAATTTCAAATATGTCTAGCCTCCTATAAAAAATTTTGTGGATGCGGCTTTTGCAAAATGGGCCTTAGAGCCTTAAAATAAAAAGTGGTTTACTACTATTGATCGAATGCCATTTCATCGAAGCACGTTTTAGAGAATAGGCACGTTTTATCGAAGCACGGTTTAGAGAAAGCAGAGCCTCAGTTTAGAGAAACGCCGTTTATCGAAAAGGGGACGCTTTTTAAGAAAAGGCTTTCCTACTTCTCGCGTGTACCACTGGTGCGCGTGTTAAGCCATGCCCATCGCTACACTCCCTCCGTTTCGCGGCGGCAGTCTGCGGCGGCTCATTACAAAAATGTTAACTCACCTGACTCACCCATACACGCCGCTTCGCGGCGGCCGAATTTGCTAAAAGGAGGCTCATCGCTATTTTCTCTAAACTGGGTTCTCTATAAAGGCATTCGATAAACCGGGGACGGTAAAACGGCGTTCGCTAAAACGAGCCTCTCTAAACCGCATGCCTCCTCTAAAAAGTTAGGCAAGCCATTTCTCTTATTTAGCCAATTTACTACGACGACACTCCCATCATCTAATGTCCACCAAGCCTAAAAGAGACATGGTGAAGACAGCACTCGTGTACCTCTCGTCATCTTTTTAAATGTTTTCTGATCAAAAACTTGTATAAAATGATATACAATGTCACTGTGACTTCCACACCTAAAAACACAAGAATCCAGAAAATTGGTACATTGAATTGCCGTAGGTATAAGTATTTGCTCGCAGCTCTTCATCAGTTGTTATGATGTAAGACAGCAAATTGCGATAACATTGTTTCTGAAAATTTTTAAACTAGAAATATAAATCTCCATATTTATAGTTAGTTTTATGTTAGCGTCAAACAAATGTTTATTTGAAAACAAGTCGCTTTTAACAATTGTTTGCTATCCGGTTCAGTACATATCTGCTTGTGGCTTGAAAAACGAGACACAAACTGCCCGTGTTAGATAAACATCGCACACTGAAAAAACCTAGAAATGCGAAAGTGCACGCAAAAAGTGTTTAGAAATATGGTTGATTAGATTTTATTGTAAAATTATGAATTGCTAAAGACCTCGAATCAGTCATTTTTTTAGTGGGTAACCTCATGCGTGTCATCTCTTCAAAGGCCCGAAATGCCCTACGAGTGCAAAAAAGGCCGGTAGGTAATGCACACTAATGGGAACTTGCGACACCTAAATAGAGCGCACCGCTCCGCCTGGGCATCTGGTTGGCAGTGCCACAAACGACAGTGTCCTCTTTAAGGCGCATAGTTAAGCGCTGCCCAGTCCTACTTGTTCTAAGGTACCCATCGCATCTTAGCCAGGTCTGCGACTGTCTATCGATCACGCCCTTGAATAAAGGTTTGGCTCCCTGACATTCCAAAACGCATTCAAATCGAGCTTTGTTGTTTGTGTGCTGTCGCGTCATTCGAACCGTAGTGATTGCACGAGTTGCCCGTGTGTTCGACCTTTCACAATTCCTATGGGACGACGTTCGCGACTGCCCATGATTCATAAGATCTACGAGAGAAGTATAATTGGCTCTTCTTATTATTGGATAGTTCTTCGCTGAGTCTGTTTGCAACCGAACTCTACAACTACGATGTCCTTGTATTGTGAGAAGAAGAAAATGTTACAGACGTCGTATCTTCGAAGAGAAAAATCAATAATATATTGTACGACAATGATACAATTGGCTTGCACGCGGGAGTCAACGCAGGTTTTTAGTCCCGGAAAAGTGATCTAGTTTGTACAAGAAAGTTTGTTATAATTCGGTCACGATAAGAATACTTTTCTGCACGAAGGAGCGCAAAACTTACTTCGTGTAATGTGTAAAAGAGGTCGTGTGCGGGCGTCAGTATGTAGGGGAGACAGCCCGCTGTCAGAATTAACGTTTGAGGGAACGTCGATACAATGTAGACATGATCATATCAGGGAAACTCGGAGTGCACTGCAGGGATTCTGGTTTTGCTCTTATCTTCACTGACACTAACGTACTCAACAAAGAAAGGAAAAAGACTACGCGGGAGATATTTGAAGACCGAGATATTGGTAGATTGGGACTGCAGTGTGTCAGTACTCCCTCTGCGTCATTGTCAGATAAAGAACTACGGTTTCGCGACCGAAGGTGAGCCGTTTTTCTTGCTGTCGACGAGTAATGTAACAATATTTTAGCCCTTTAGTGGTGTGTACTTGTGTTTCTTCCTTGTTCTGCTTTTGTTGACACCTGTTATGTATACTATGTGAATGCGGAAATAAAGTTCAGTTGTTAATTAGCGCTGTATCCCTGTTTCTATTTCTTGTCCGTGTCTCGTTGCTCTTTTAAATATTATGTATCATAAAAGTAACTGATGCCACATTTTATTTAAGTCATATCTCCTTAGTATGAAATAACATGTCAAGCATCGATATATATTCATACCTTTCTAGCCTAGAATATTTTGTGCTTCAAGGCACCAAAACGTATTCCACAGTACCTCGAGAACTCTTCAACATGGTATGCCATCTGTAACACAGATTTAACTATTCCGAAGCGTCATAGCTTAAACTTTAGCTCTTAATTAGATTTGAAATTTAAAGCGGTTATTCCCCCTTTACACTTAAATCAGACCCACTTGTTAGAGCTGCCAATCTCTCAAATAGTCACACTCATGGCAAAGTAGTATAGAACAAAACGTGCCTCCGAAGTCTCGCCTCTGCGATGGCGCTGTTGTCTCCACGGCGCATGCGCAGAAGCTTCACCTCACGTAAATCTGGTTACTGCGCTTGCGCAGCCCCCACGCCCGGTGTGGCCAAGTGCGGGCTTCTTTGCAAAGAGTATGTCAGTATTAAGGCACTCGCAAAAAATTCAATTCACACGTTTTTCTTTGGCAACTCCCGTTCGTTCAGGACAGTCGAACGGCTACTAACTGCCATGATAACACAAATTCAGCGATAAACATTTCGTGTATTCATTCGGACCGCTTATGAAAATAATGATAATAGTATGCTCGCTTATCTACTTACAAAATTTATAATATAAACAATACTAACACGAGCTAACCTTACGTCGTTTGCATGCGCCTTCTTGTCTCAGCCACAGGGTAGTATACCTCGTTTAATTATGCAAACAGTTTAAAAAAAGAAACCACAGAAATAGCTCTTCGAGAATACGAGCTCATTAAGGATAATAAATCTAGTTGTCTTAATAATATGCATGAACTTAATACTTAGCCAAGACTTTATGTTTCTAGATTGACAGAAATGCGACCATTTGTGCGCCTAAATCATTTTATAATTTTTTTAGGTGGTGAGCAACATGAATAAAGGAACGCTTTCGCTAATACCGCGCTACTTGTGGGAGGTCTGAAGATTTTTGTTGCAGGTTTCAACCATTGCGTCCCGTGTAGAACGTAGGTATATTAGTCTTGTTTATTTGATATATTTCTAGATTAAAAAAAAACATGTAAGTGGGTGTTGAATCTGAGGTATCTGCATAGGAAATGCCGGTGTACTTTTGAAATGCTATGGCGGTATGACTGTATGACATACCGGCAAGCCGGTAGATCCAACCTGTACGCGGTTATTATACTCATAATACCCGATATTGTTCGCCTGTATTGAGACAGCGGAACATTTACAAAAATAGAATGCTTTAGTCGATCATTCAGACAATCTCGATACGCTATCCGCATTGCGCTACGACCTCCGCTATATGTAGAGTAGCGGAACCAACATTTCAAGCTTTAGTCAAACGCTCGCAACAACCTACTGATTGCAGCGTTAAAAAAGCAGAAGCAACAATACTGGCTGCTCTTTCAGACTCTAAGGCTTACGTAAAACAAAGGATTTAAAGCAATGCTTTGCCATTTGTTACCACATTTTTCCTTACGAAATGAAATGCTAATATTTGCTTTTTTAAAGTCAATTAATATTATGTTTTTTTTTTATTAGATACAACTGAGGTTCTACCTGTCGAAGACAGTCCGATATATATGTCAAGCGCCAAAGCCACTGTGATAACTCTTCAAAAACAGATGACAAAAAAAGGAGCTCTATTCTTGTGCCATTGCAATCGGTCTTTTTTTTTTTTTTTGCTCTTTAACACTGTCCAACGAAAACGAAACATTATGGACATACTTCAGATTCGCTTTCTCGCACGCTTCCTTTGCCGGTTTTGTCCTCACGACAAAAGCGGCCGAGCGGGAGGCAATACCGTTCGCTGACATCACCACGGATTGCGAAGAGTTTTTCCCCGTGGCTGTATTTATTATGTCCATAATAAATTGATACATGTTGCATTCCTAGAACGGATGTGTCGAGGTTACTTGTCACAACAGCAAGATATAATCTGCCCCTCAGAACCGCAATTGCGAAGAGGACAGACCGGATAGGCCCAGCGTGGCGGCCATCCTGAATCGCGTCCCTCGCTGGTACTCGCTAATCTCGCCTAGACGCCTTCTCGCGACTCGCGAGTCCCACGCTAGTACACCGCGCTACCTGCGGGACGCGTCTCGAAACTTTCGTAAAAAAGCGCGCCTCCGCTAGCTTCGGCAGCTCCGCTAATTCTCCGCTAGTATCGCACCTGTGCAAGAGTGTCTTCACCTTAGCGTATAGCGTAGCGGGGTTGCCAACTCAATTTACTAAATCTGTCAAATACCGGCCGCTTGGCTATGATTTGTCACACCTAACATCGTACAGATATTGCCTGTATCCCCTCACCGGCTAGCATTAAACCCGTGTTAATATCGGGTGACAGGTATCCGATGCAGGGTGGCCCGTATTTGTGTACCGCAGGGTTGCCGACACGATTATATAAGTTGCAAATATTCACATGTATAGACGAGTATAAAGTCATACGGATATATTTCTATAGGGTGTCTGTAAACCGAAACAATTTTATTGTTGTTCCTTTTTTTATTGGTCGCCTAACCCCTATTGAAGAAAAACAACAATGGTGCACACCAGGATTTCAAAAATGTTTTGACGTGCCCTTCAAAAATATTTGAAAGGTTTGAGATGTTCGTCCAAGTTTTCTACGGGCTTGACTTACACTTTAAGAATTCCTAAAATGTGTAAGAGACCCGTCATAGTTTTTTGAGAGCCCTTTGGGGTCTGTGCCAATCCTTCGCGTGAAAGCACAGCATCTATAAAAATTTTGGAAACGGGGCTGCGTGAAATCGCGCGACCCTTCAGGATGTATGCGTCAAAGAAGCTGCATGGCCATTTTGAATTGGACGTCCGCAACGAGTGTTATAAATTGAGGAGACGTTCCCCCGTCCCTATCTCGTCATGGCCTTGACTAACGCGGTCTCAGCGAGGGGGGGAAATAACTCGCACAAGAAACGCCGATGTGGAAAAGAGGTCGCTCTCTCCACTTCAGTTTTTCTACTTTCCGCTCTTTTCCACTTGCACTGTCGTTCTCCGCCAAGTCCTCGCTCACGAGGGAAAGAAGGTGCCTGGGAAAAATGAGAGGTGGAACTTTTCCTGCTTGTTTGAAGATAACCCGTTTCTATTCAGTCAAAATACAGCCCTTGTCATCAGCTGGATGCCATCTCTTTCTCTCCGTCAACGAGCGCAAACTAAATCTGAAACAACGAACGGACCCTCAGTGTCGGCTTTCCATCGCATGCTGGGATCAATCTTCTAGAGCAGCTGGGTGTGCGTATCAAGAAAATTTCTCAGCGAACTGTTTACGCGCCTCTTGGTCCGTCCGGCTTCAGAAGTATCCGACGAGCCAAAAAGACGCCGGCGATAAAACCGTGACTGCGTTAAGGATTTCTCAACAGCCCGTGGATGTTGGTTGCGTTTTTGTGGTTTTCGCTAAGCGCGCAAAATCTCCAAACAAGAAAAATTTATATAACAAGTTCTCTTCTCATCAAATCAGATCATTGAGCTTTCTTTCTACCTTCCACTCTATTCGCCGGCTGCGTAACGTCATATTTCAACGAGACCACAACGCAAAAGGAAGAGACGGAGACTGTAAATGGAGGTACCATTACAATACAGTCAGAACTAAAAAATCTGTTTTTATACGAAACGAATCAGTCTGTGCTCCACCATGGCGGGGATTACAACAATAAAAGTTTTTAATTAAACCGTCCCTTAAATTTACAATACTTCATTCTTCGGCATTGTTATCAGTGAACGGATTGTACAGGTGCTTTCCCATACCACGCGATTTTATTTACAATATTTAGAGTATGGTTTACGTCGTTCTGAACATCTCGTCTCCGGTGCTCGCAAGCCTTGTTGCCTAGCCCTCGTGATCGCGCTTCTTTCCTCTCTTCTTTCGTAAGCGGTCACTACGAGTACTCTCCCCTTCGTGAAGAGGCGGAGGTGACGAGCGTTTACATTCCTGAGGAAGTCATTGTCGTGAGGTTTCATAGGTTTTGTCCCGACTAAAGTTCCATGCATTGTCTGTCTGGAACTAAGCTTGTCGAGGTCTTCGAAGCGGTGTTGCATCGTGTAGACGAAAAGTGGAGTCAAGGTGGGCAGCCTTAACTCTGTCTAACGAGACGACTTTCTCGCTGCCTTTTACCAGAAGTGTCATAGTTTTGTCACTGCGTCTTAGTGCCTGAAACGGTACATCGTATGTGGGCTGTAGGGGATTCTTGACTCCGTCGTATTTGAGAAAGACCTGTGTACAGAGCAGACTATCAGCCGGAATGTACGTCTAACGTGTCGACGGTACCCTTGTGTAGGTAGGTCAGAGGTCCTGCATGAGGATACCGAGTCGTTTCACATAGTTTTCGGCACTTTCGATTTCGGTGTCACATGATTGGTTGAGGAATCCTCCTGGCAGACGGAGTGACGTACCGTACACCAACTCGGCCGTGCAACAGTTTATATCTGTTTTAAAAGCTGTTCGTATGCCAAGCATAACTAATGGTTGGGCTTCCGTCCACGCAATGCTGTTCGGCTGAGCCTTGAGCCGCGAAGAACTTGATCAACAAAACGTTGGAAGGTTTGCGCGGAGTTCCGAAGTCCAAACGGCATTCTCAAGAACTCTAACATACGAAACGGTGTTATGATTGCAGTCTTGGCAATGTTTGTAGTTTCGATGGGGATTTGGTGGTAGGCTTTAACCAAATCCACTTTGCTGAAAATAGTGGCCCATTCTACCATGCCACCGAGGTCTTGAATATGTGGGGTCTTGAATATGAATATGTACAAGAAAGTAGGGTTTGCCTTGATCCATTACGCTCAAAGGTACAACCCCAAGCCTTTAAATGTTAGACAGACGTCTAGACCAATTATATTTATATGGAAATTATCGATTACATGTTATGCTGCAAAATATTGCACTTAAGAGCCATATGTTATCGCTCAGTCGCCATCCAATATTTTTTTTTTACTTTCTTTGAACAACTCCAGAAGCTTCAGAAGCAATAAACCAAGAAATAATGCAAACACAAGGACTGTAGACCCTTTTCAAATATTATGACACAAGTAATAAAAAGCTAGATTTCGCTCGGTACACTCAGCAGCGGACGCCATCTTGAAGGATGCGCCTGGTCTGTTTAAGCCACCCCAGTACGAGCTTCGAGGTTTGGTGAGAAGGTCGTAGCTCGAATACAGCTGTCGTTTTTGGTCACGCGCTATGAAAAAAATTATTTTAGTGCTCCGGGTGATGAACAGAGGCTGAGTGGTACCATTCATTTACTAATAGTGAGAGTGGAATAGTTCCTTAAACGCCCTTTATGTGTTTCCGTGATGCGCTCACAGTCATATTGTTATGAATGATGAGTGCTTGTGGCTACGCGTGGTGAAATGCTTGCTGTTGCATTATCTGTTGATTCTTGAGTTTATTCTGGATTAGTGGGGAGCTTGTGTAACACGTAGTGCACGGTTTTCGGCATTCTGGTGACTACGAACTACCGATTTCTTATCGCTACGCTAGCAAGTCCTCGGACTCTCGAACTAGCTAGTAGGTGGCGCAGCACGCGAAGAGGGTAGGCGTCATGTCTGGAGCAGTTTTTGTGAAGGCAGTGCCCTTCTCCAGAGCTTTAACTATTTTCTTTGTCTACGAATGCAAAATCCCACACAAACAAGTCCGCTTTTAAGAAAGATAGCAGCACACTTTTATTGAATGAAAGTAGTAACTCTATCTGTGGTGAGTCAGGCTCACTTTCCAATGTCGGTGTCAAACGTGCCACACCACGTTGAGAGGGCGGTCGCCAACGCGATCATGGCTGACATATAGATTGCTCATCACTGCAGAACAAGTCAAATAGTTTCTCCACTAATTCAGGCAGCCAAGCCTCTCTATATCTGACTTGAGACAAAAAACAATAGCGCGAACGTATTCCGACTAGTACTGCAACAATGAAACGTGCGCAGCATTTTATGTGCGACGCGGTTCCCTTCAAGAAAGATTCCGGGTTCAGTTGCGTTTCCATGCGATAGATGGCGCTTTTTTATCTAAATGGTCTATAGACTTATCATACAAGCCTTTACTTTCACCAATTCCTTACCTCTTCTTGCCCTTCCCTAATGTCCGTCATAGCAGGTTTCGTCAAAAAAGAGGTGCCGGCTGGTCTCGAAACCACCGAATAGCGGGCCATAATTATAACACGTGCACACCAGTGGATTGTATGTTTTATCTTGCGAATGATACGGTTGACGCTGTTACTGACAATATAAATAAATATAATAAAACAAAGAAACCCCTGACTGTACAGTGTTTCAAGTCGCTTGTGCAAATGTACAGCGGCGTCTGATGAATCAGCTTGAAGGCATATATATGAGAGTTACGGAACATTTCAAATTAAAACTTTTTCGTGAATACGAAACAAAATTTGTAGACCAATGTAGAACGGAAGATATATGCTTAAACACTTGGAGGATGTTTGAGCTACGCCTTCAAGATTGGAACGCAATAGCGTTATCGGGCCTCGTTTCAATCGCCTTCTCATTCTCTTCTCATGCTCTTCCTGCCATTGAGCAGAAAGTGTGGCGGACACGGCCAAGTCAAGAGTGTGTCTGGCCCGCATCCGAAGGGTTGTGGTTTTGAATCCCGCCTCGATTTCTTCAAATTTTTATTAAGGCCAATAAATTACCTTATAAAGTGGAATATTTCGAGACATACGGCGACCTATAATTCGCATTACATGTCGCGTTTTCAATCACTTTCATTTTATGCGTGACGTCAGGCATCAGGTGAGCGTTGGAGTTTTTTTTTTTTAATTTCTGCGCGAGGTCTTGTGGCTGTGAGATCTTGATTCTATCGATCAATGAGGACTTCCCTGTCACGCCAACGACATCTGCATACTGCGAATCAATTCGTCAAAAAAAAAATAAAAAGCTTTTTGAAAAAAAAAAACAGTTAATGGTTGATTTTGACGTATTTGTGCCTGCTGAATCCGGATATCACAACCGTTTGAACCAAAATAATCGCAAAACGCAAAGAATAAAGAAGAAAACAAAATCGATTGCCGCGGCGGCACGCCATTGGCTAGCCACGCGAGACGCGGGTACTGTGTCATAAAAGAACCATCTGGATTATCACTTGCTCCCATCGCTTGCGGAAGTAGTCGGGCGCCGGGTCTTCTGCTCTTGGATACCTGGTTCGACTTTTGAATTTTTAGAATTGTTTTGGTTGATCCTAAACGACCATGTTTTCAGAAGGCCCTCGACGTAACAAAGAAGGCGTTCCAGCCGATGGCAAAGCAGAAAAAATGACCTGCACAGTAATACGGCCAGACGCAAAAAACCGCTTGCGCCGAAGGTTAACGACGCGGCATAGCTGACTTCATATGTGCAGGAACGTACTGACTGCTACTTATTGTAATGTAAAACGTTGAAAATAAACGTAGTGCTATTAACGGGACGAGTCAGGCCAGATTAGCGTGACTCTCCCCAAAGCGATCGTCATAGGACAAGCATTTGGCACACGGGGCCTTTATGCATGGCAGCTGAGGGACGAGTGACCATGCAGGCTGCAATTTTCACCAAGGTTGAAATACTTTCAAGGCATAGTATGACCGGCTTCGGGCGACGGGAGAACGCTTCCCCCGAGATAAGACGGGTGATGAGACAGGATCGCCGCTTTGCCGCCGCAATGTCCTTGCGTGTTTAGACTCCAAAGATGACCCCCCCCCCCCCCCCCCCCTCCGCCCCAAGCAACTTAGACTATGCGAATAACTGCGCAGAAGTGCCATCCTTGTGATACTGGCAACGACTGCTCCGTTTTATTTGTTTGCCACAATGTTTTACGCATTTACAGCTTTAGATGCGGGGATGTGTGCCCGGTAGTGCTCAAATTGATGCCCAATTCGTGAAAGCTTCCTGGGCCTCTGCCTTCACATGCTCTTCTCAAGATTTGTTTACTGTATTAGACCACCATCGTGTATTAGTATCGTCCGTTTGCAATTCTACGGCACAACGAACCATTCCTTGACACACATTTGTAACACAGAAAACAAAAGTTGCGTAACTTGTAAGAAATTAACTAATTTCACGGCGAAATCTAAGTTGCTTTGTATTTTCAAAAACGCTTCCGAAGAAAATGTATACTTATGGAAGGCAAATTTAACAAAATAATAGTTTCCATTGAAGAAATATGAGTTCATAAATAATATCAACTGCAAAAGAAGTCCCTGCTAAAACTAGTTGCACTGTGAAAGTCGCACGGTGAATCGCAGGACCAGTTATGACAACATAAGATGTTTACTTCGAAGTAACTTTTTAGCGGAGTAGATTTTAAAAACAAATAAGGTAGCGGAGTTGGTATGGAAATAATTGTCACTTCAACGATATAAAAATAACCCAAAAGGAAAACACTAATATCAGATGGTTAACACAAGAGCCAGTGGAAGCCCGCATTTTATCAACAGGGTAGTGACTTTTACTGTAGACTGCACTGAACTGATAACGTAATAGCATTTTTGTGTGGAACAGTCGTCCTATATTTCTCACATAGGTTCGTCTCCTCTTTGCGCGTGCCTTTGAATCCGCAGAAATGCATCTTACCTTCAAAGATGGTCGGCAGAGCATCGGGTTCAGGCCAGACTTTTTCAGACTAAAACCCACGCGTACATTTGTTTTCATTAGCGCCGTCCGGAACATGCCTCGAACAATAAAAACGGTGCACCTTTTGAACCCAAACTCGTCTGTTTGCATAGCAGAAACCTATCCTTTTGGAATCTCGGTGCCAGAGTGAGCAGGCGGTAAGCGGGATGAACAACTGCGACGAACGCTGCTCGTGCAGGCCGACGGTTACACTGGAGTACGGAATCGCGTAACGCGCGACTTAGCTGCTTCGGTGCCGCAAAACTTCCGCCAACCCGTGAATAAACAAAAATGATGAACACGTAAGGCGATTGAGCCGATATTACGACCGGCCAACGGATAAAAGCAAGCGCAGTACATCGGCAGAAGGACGACAGCTCGAAACATTAAAAGGATGGAGATGAGCAGCCTACGAAAGAAGCGCAGCAGGCCGTGACGGGGTCCCCAAGCCTATCCTTCTGTGACGTCGCCTGGCGGGCTTCCTCCTTGCCTCTCTTTTCCTCTGCTTCGGGGGGCGCGATTTCAGCCCTACTTTGAAGGCTCTTTTCTGGTTGATCCTTGCATAAAACGACCAAACAAATATGGTATTCGTTACGGCTGATGTATATTTAACAAGGCGTGTTTTTTCGTTCATATTTAAAACCGTGTTAGCTTTTCTTTTTTACCATTATCGCGTTAAAGGCTGAACTTCGAACTAAATTATTTTCATGTGACACACCATGACCTTGTTCCTTAGAGGCATGCCAATAAAGTTATATTTTGTAATTGTGTTACCCTGCTTGTGGCTGCAGTTGTTCTCTATAAGTTCAATAAACTAAACATGAATGTGCAGCGTATATACTCAGATAGTAATGGAATAGCGACTTAGTATTTCAGCTAGGGATTGTTTTATAAAAGTTATCTGTCAAAACATGTTTGTGAATTAACATGAAATAATGTCCCAGATACATGCGAGATTTTTCTAGAGATCAAAAGGTACGAGGTACACAATGCTGGCTGGATTCTAACTACGTAACTTTGTGCATGAGACGAATGTACTGCCAATCTGGTCGCTCCGTCACTCATGGATAAACACGCTTCTATCTAAACGTTGTAATTAGCACAGTTGGCTAATCGTAGACGGGTTTAATTTGGCAATACCTTACCCACTGTTTGTATGACTCAAATGGATCCGTCACTCCTTGCTCGAGATATTTTTTTTTTGTTTATTACTTGCTTTCTGGCACCTGCTTAGTGTCACGTTGTGAATCACCAATGAGAAAGTAATTATTTTTCGCAAGAAAATGTTATTTTTTTTATTTCCTTAGGGTTGATCATGTCGCTCACGGACGAAGAGACTCAGGGAATGCAAGGAGACCCGACTGTACAATGACCCCCGTAAGTATAGAAAAAGTCTGCAAGTCCACAACCATTGAGTGCGCTATGTTGTCGCAATAATATAACAAAAATAGGGAGAAGAGGAAAACGTTATTTTTTTGTATAATGTTATGCAGCAAATACGGTCAGTTGTCTTCAAGTATTGGCATCTGTATTTGAATTTCTCGCGAGTAGAAGATAGAAGTGGCTCATTTCGTAAAAAATAAGTAAAGCCGAAACTCAGGGCCATGCAGTATTGTGGCTTAAATATGTAACGATTGTGTTTACGATTACTTGATACGTGCAGCGATTACTTGATACGTGTTGGCATGGACAGCAAAGAGGTGCATCAATTACGAGCAAAACATTACGGGAGGACAGTTAAAGGGAAACTGACCCCACTCATTTTTTTATTTTATTTTTTTATTTTGTGCCATGCGATTTATTATGGAGTCGGAAGACTACCCAATTAATATTTTGCTACAGAGACACGTATATTTCTAATAAAGAAAAAAAAAACGCAACTGCTCAAAACCCAAACCGAAATCTGCGCACGGAGGTTGGAGATGCATAGAGGAGAGAGTGAGTGACGGAGGTCACGTAACTGCATCCAACCGTGACTTTTTTTTTTTTTTTTTGGAGCGCGCAGCAGGCAACATTTGTTGCGGGAACCGTTGCCGTGTGATTCCTTTGCAGTTATGTTTGTTCCGCTCCCTGTTCTGCACTTCGAGTTGAGTTGTTTTGTACATTGAAGAGTTGGAATTGACTAGTGAGTGCCCGTGGTGAATTCCCGTGATCGACTCCGAAAAGAATACCGCCAAGATGTTGTGTAAAGAGCTGCCTCACATGTCCTGCATCGGAAAGTGACATTGTGCGGCAAAGTCTGCACTAGTTTCCGAAAGATAAACGGGATCGGGACCAATGGCTGGCTGTAATTCCAGTACAACATTTACGGGAACCTCGAAAAACGGACGCTACCCGATTTATACGCTCGTCGGATCCTGTGGGAAGTGACTACATCGAGTTCGCAGGTGTCAAAAATGAAATTAAGTACAATTAAATACAAAATGTTGTGGACGCATCGTCCACAACATTTGTTTTTTTTTAATAAAAATTGCAAAAAAATGACAAAATCGCAAAATTTTTGACAAAAAAACAAAACAAAACGGTAAGCCCACACTTGTGATCGAACCTGCGTCCGCTGCGTGTGAAACGGACATCTTTCCACTAAGCTACTGGGGGATCGTTTCGGAGGAATGCAGCCGGTTGACTGTAGGTTGGAAAGATTGCTGCCGATTTCCCTCCGGCAAAAGCACTCCCAGTTCGAAGTCGGGCAGCACCACGCATTGGCCACATTCGAACCAAGCAAAAAATCGCACGCGTGCATATTCCAATCGAAGTACGCACTTCGTGCTGGACGTTTGTTCAAGCGATGTGTTCAGCCAGGAGAAGGGGGCGACGGGTCGGCGACGTCTTCGTTCAAATCGGCTTGGTGATCGGGCGTGTCGTACGGGATGAATACCAATTCTTTTGATCGATCCAATATTTCTTTTTCAAAGGAAGACAGAATTCGCCGGTACCACGAACGACAGTTTTGAAGTAGAGGTTCCACGCCCGAGGTCCGCTGCCATCGCCATGCAGCTCGCGAGCCCCACGATACGCGAAACGACGTCATCTTGAGAAGTACGAAGTGAACGCACAAAATGCCTCCGTTCTCTGAGCAAAATGTTCTTTTTTTTGTTTTTTTTTTAATGAACGCATTTGCAGCATTTCAAAATCCACAAAAATTGGGTTTCATTTTTTTTCTAATTTTTAAAATTGAGTGTGTGCCTTCAATGACCCACGTCTTTGATTAAATTTGGTGGTTTTGTCTAAACCTTAAAAAAACGACCCGCGACCACAGGGAAAAAGAATGAGCGCGACTCAATCTGGCCAGTTCTCGATCGGCGGTTTACGGGCGGAAAGAAACCGAATTTCGAGCCGCAGATGATGGTCATCTTACTCGGTTGACCGCTAACAAGTATGTTCGTAGGTTAGGAGCGTCTTTGCTATATGACCCCTGCAGCAGACTGCGCTTTCGTGATGGGCCTACAGGCCCTTAGTTGAAGAAAAGGGCACCGTTGCCTGACCCTCATCCTTCGATGGAATTAATGATTCCGTTCGTGTACATGTAAGACACAAAAATGTTTTGGATGCAAATGTACTTGGGCGCAATTACGCGGACTCAATGATAAAATAAAATATAAGAATACAAATACAAGCTACTCTACTTTTACATTATTACAAAAATTTTATCAACATCGCTAAAATAAGAAAAAGCGGGAACCACAGAATACAGCCCTGGCTCTATTGAACCGATTGCCTAAAACTATAAGCTGTTTTATTGAAAAAACACATACGTATTAATCATAGAGACTTATCACATGTAGCATAACAGAGAACGCGTATCAGCAAGCTGTCCAGCACTTATTTATTTAACAGTTTCGCTCGGACATTGGATGTTGCCATTCACTGCTCCAGTGCACAAAAAACTACTTATGCAGACTAGAAATTATTTGAATGTCCAGAGTGTTTTGCTATTTTTTACTGAAGCTTAATGCATGAAAGGTAAAATGAGGGAAATATCAGGGAGGGTTGGATTGAGTTTGCTTGTTAAAATCACTTACAATAGTTCTCGACTACTGAAATTTTGCCGAGTAAACGATTGCAAGATATATAGCAATCATTTGAAGAATTGACTGTGGCTCCTATGTCGTCAACTGCATTCGCGTATTTTTCAGTTTGGTCAGGTGAAAGTTTTAGGTAGTAAGTATCTGTAATGTTTTGCTGGCTAATCTTCTTTTTCAAAAATGAACAACGTTATTGAAGTTCAAGTAAGCGTCAAATATTTCTAGCCGCACGCAACAACGAGCGAAGAAGACGAAGCTCATTAGAAAGGGAGAATATAACCACTTGCGCGCAGACGCTCGAGATGACTGGACGTTCGGCTACACAGCAGACACTTTACAGCCAATTATTACTTTGCCTATTTTGTAAATATTAAAAAGCTACATATTTTTTAGCAACCGAGGACGCCTCCTTGCTACAAATTGGTGACACAGAGCTAGGGAACAGGGCCTCCTAAGCGCCTAGTGTCTTCCATCTATCGGTGAACTTACCTAAGAGCATCTGGTCTCATTCGAAACGATGAACGTCACTCAAGCTTCCGTGTCGTCGGACGAACTAACAACGCTTGCTGTCGCCACGGTCAACTTTAAGTTGCGGAAATCTGGGTTGCCGATTCGGAAGTCTGATTCCTCACGAATGAGTCGACCTTCCAAAAGAGCAAAACTAACCTCGCTCTTGACGAAGCTTGACCATGTTATTTCCCTTCTGACACAGAAATCGGCAGCAGTGTTTCGGGACATTCTTCGCGCAGTTGCAGAAGACCAGCCTTTAAGCACTTAAATCACTCAAAGAGGGAACTAATCTGGCAAATAACAGCGTCGTAACACCGCCGACTGCAGAAACACTTTGACGGCCAATTGGCCGTCAAGTGTTTCTGCAGTCGGCGGTGTTCCGACACTGTTATTTGCTAGATTAGTTCCTATCACCTAGTTCCTTAACGAACTAGGTGATAGGAAGCCGACAGAGCTGCTACGACTCTTGGAGCAGCTTTTATGAGAGAAAGCCACTGAGAATGTAAACAATGATTCTCTGCAAACTTTTTTCTTTAGAGGCTACCACAGCCCGTTCGCATGATACTGAGTACATCGACCACCGACTCCACCATCACGTTGGCTTGGATGGCCGAACAGATCATGGATGGAAGCTTCCGAACCACCTCCGCTGCGCAAGCGCATGGCACCGCATTTCATGCCGGACGATCATCTCCAGCCATGGATGACAAGATAGCCCAGCTATGCCTTCCTCCTCACAAATATACGACAGGATAGATCAACTCACACGAGAGCTCAAAGAACTCAGCTGGAATCACTCCAGATGCTCGAGCATAGGATATTATACCAACGATGGCCGCCGTCGATGCCAGTCTCATTTAAAACGCAAGGTCTGCTGGTATCGCTACCGTCACGGCAACGACGTCAAGAAGTGCCTATATCCTTGTACTTACTCAGGGAAATTGCAGGGCCACACTGGATGCGCATAATGTAGCAGGCCTGGAGTCTGACCGTCTTTTCTACGTAACCAAACGAGCCACCACGATCCGGTACCTAGTGGACACGGGGACAGATATTTGCATCGTTCCGCTTACGCTGGAAGATCAACGTCACCAGAAAGACAATCTGCCACTACATGCAGTTATTGGCTGGCCAACTAACCCTTTGAACAAAAGTCAATCACTCTCGACATCAGCCTCAGACAGACGTTTCGATGGGTATTTTTAACATCCGACGTTTTTCAACCTATCAACGTAGGCGACGTTCTCTGATATTTAGCGCTCATGGTGGTTGTGAAGCGAAAATATCCTCACGACACTGGAACTCCTCTAACCGTTCAGGGAATATGGGCGAAGATAGTCGAGGAGGCTTTCAGCCTCCCTCAAGTGGAGCCCACCTCCAAATCAATGGATATCCTCGATGAATTCCCCAACGTGTTTCGTGCAACTTCAACGGACAGACTAGAGAAACACACACTGACCCACCATAACGAGACAAAAGAGTCTCCAGTGTTTCCTCAACCTAGGCACCTCGCTCCAGAACGCCTGTGGACAGCGGAGCAGGACTTTCAGCACATGCTTGAACTTGGCTACGTCCGGCCTTCTAGTTCCTAGTCTTCGGCCCTCCACATGGCACCAAACAAGAGCGGCGACTGGCGTTCATGGAGAGATTGCAGAGCCATCAACCAGACAACGGTCCCCGATAACTACCCGATTTCCCACATGCAGGATTTCACCGGCTCCTTACATGGGTGACCATTGTCAATGAATTGGATCTTGTGTAAGCATACAACCAGATTTCTCTGGACGCAGCTAATATCTCGAAGACCGCCATAATAACTCAATTTGACATGTTCTAGTACTTGCGAATGCAATTTGGTATCCGCGACGTGGCCCAGACGTTCCTAAGGCACAGCAACCATGTCCTACAAGGGCTGTCATTTACTTCGAATACATGAACGACATCCTTGTTTTCAGCGACAAGGAAGACCACGTAGACCACCTACGTCAACTCTTCACTCGACTCAAAAGCTATCGATTACTCGTCAACCCTGCAAAGTCTGAATTAGGCGTCAAGGACTAGGATCTCCTGGGCCACCGCGCCGACAGTCACGCATACGTCCATTATCAAAGCGTTAAAGAGCTGTTCGCATGTTACTGCAACTTGCCTCAACAAAGAATCTCCGCGAGTTTCTTTGTTATAAGGAATACCAAGCAAGCAAACCGCTCTACCTTGAACAAAATCGGCTGGCGCAGTGTTTTCCGCCATCAAGAAGGAACTTGAAAAAGCTAACTGCTGATTCATCCAAAGGCTTGAAAAGCAACATCAGTCTTGGTAGGCGCATCTAACTCTGCCGTGGGAGCTGCTCTCTAGCAGATCATAAGCGGAATATGGAGGCCAATAGCATTATTCTCGACAACGCTTTCACTCGCTCAGTGCCGCTCTAGCTCTTTCGGAAGGGAACTCCTTGGAGTATCCCTTGTCATCAGACACATTCGTTACTACCTCGAGGGACGATTTTTTCTATTGTGATGCCAGATTACAAGCTTTTGACGTATGCTTTAACATCTAACAGTGAAACACACACGCCAAGAGAGATAAGGCAAATGGCTTTCGTCATAGAGTTCACGACGAACGTCCCGTTTACACCAGGCAAAGAAAACTCCGTTAAAGGCTCACCCTCCCGTATTTGGGTGAACACCTCCTCCACCGAGGGGAACGCTGTCGACTAGAAAGATCTAGCAGCAGCACATAGCACTGATGTGACACTACAACATCTGCGATAAACAATATCAATAATCCTCCAAGGAACAAAAACATTTCGGAATGAAAGCAACCTTTATCTGCGGTATGTCGAAGGGACGACCATGAAAATACGTTCCCGAAATGTTAAGGAAAGCTATATTGAAATCAATTCAGACGCTTTAATATGCGGGAATGCTATCCACACAAGATACGAGAACCACTCGATTCATCTGGCACACGATCAAAACCAACATTCGCAACTGGACACGCATGTGTGTACAACGTCAGAGCGCGAAAGTTGGTAGGCACCCGACTAAACCGCTGGGCAAGATTTCACCTCCCGATGGGCGCTTCAGCAACATTTATCTCGACATTGTGGGGCCACTCCCGGTAGCCGAGAATTGTAGGTACATATTGATCTGCATCGACCGCTTCGCGAAGTGGCCTGAACCAGCACCCATCAAGTTTATTACAGTAGGAGACGTTGCACGGGCCTTCGCCATCGTGTGGCTTACCATTTAGGAATACGAACCGCCATCACGACAGACCAAGGTAGACAATTCTTGTCTACATTCTTCCAAAACCCCTCACTGGTGCTAGGTACAAAGCATATATTCATACTACGTCCAAGAAACGGATCTCAAACGGAACGGTGGATCAATAGTGACAGATGGGCCAGTGGTACATACTTAGTTTTGACAAAATGCGCCGCAAGACAAGGACAGAGCAAGTAACACAACACGAAGCGCTTCTTGCTTCTGAAGCCCGATTGCGTATATAAATAGTGTGTTGTTTCAATAAAAATGCAGTTGAAAGTAGCGCTTCGTGTTGTCTTACTTGCTCTGTCCTTGTCTTGCGGCGCATTTTGTCAAAACTAAGGAACGGTGGAACGATTTTAAAGACAGCTAAAGATGAGTTTGAAAACGAACCGTACTTGCCGTGCCTTGGACAGAAACTTTGTCACTCGTCATGCTCGGCATACACACGCCACTAAAAATTGACCTGGGATGCAGTACAACCGAAATTGTGTACTGCATGACAATGCGCATTCCTGGTGAGTTTCTGACACCTTCCCTTAACACTAAAACCATCACAGCAGAGGACTACGCAAGTCGACTACGTTCCTCAATCAAGAAACTACCACCTAAGCCCACTCGACAGCGCAAGGCACGCAAGGTGTTCCTCAGCCCGCAACTGTCACGCTGCACCCACGTGTTTATACGTTCAGACGCCGTGAAGCGACTGATTCAGGACCCGCATGAAGGATCATTAAAAGTTTTAAAACGAGGTGGCATGTACCTCATCGGACTGGGCAATCAACGTGAAGATACAATTTGACACGAAAGGCTAAGATCAGCACATCTCGAGCAACCCCAACCTCACAAAATTTAAAACATAGTACGACGAGTACAATTCAAAAGAACTCCTGAACGCTCGTCTCCTGAACCTTCTCTCTGGAAGGGGTTTACCTTTAGCGGCAAGCTACAACGGCTGTATAACACGAGAGCGCACGGCACCAGTTTGTCGACGGGAGAGCGTGAGACAGGAGAGCGTCGCACACCAGAGCCCACAACAGGAGAGCGCCGCGACATGAGAGCGCGTTTGATTAGAGCGTGCATCCCGAGATTGCATGTGCGCGCCTTGGGAATAATCGATATTGGGTTCTTAAAACATGTTTTTAAAGAGCTGAATTTTTGACACCAATGGGAGTTCCATTTCAATGACTTAATGTCACTAGATTGGCTGAGGGGGCAAATTAAGCTGGGCGAAGTGGCACAAGCGTGTTGAACGCAACGGTCTGCAATCATACCCTTTAAAATACGTTTTGTTTTTCTTTTTTTTTCAGGTTATTTATTTTAACTCAATAAACTACCGCGCAGCTGTCATCACTGCCATCTATAGAGTGCTCATTTTTTTAAATAGGTTATTGCTTTCGCTTTCGAGACAACTCTACTTGTCATTTTTGCCCCCCAGAAACTAAAGTACCGTTCACATATCGATTTTGCTGTAAAAAAAAAGGGTTTTGCGTTAAAAAGTTTTCCGGGATTTAACATTTTAGTTTTTTTACAGAGTGGAAGACTGCAAGAGCCTACCGTGCGTGCCGGTGTTACATCACCAAGTTTCATTCTGGCAAACGTCGGGAAAACATCGAATTCGGAACGCTCTAGAAATCAATCCGTTCGTTTTTAAGATTAATGACAAAATATGAAACTGCATTTACAGTCAAACGCCTGTATAACGAAGCGTGTGGGACCGCGATAATTCTTCGTTATTCACGTCACTTCGTTATATCCGTCGCGCACTTTAATGACCCCTATAAAGCAGATGTACAGGCTATTAAAGCGTTGTACAGGCTATTTCGTTGTAGAAGCATTCGTTGTAGCGACGTTTGACTGTACATATTGTGCTGTCCTGGCTGTCACGCAACAGCTGGCTCAACGTATAACAACCCAGTTACTACAAAATACACTCGATACATGACTACCCCGGGGAAAGGCACCTTAGTGACTGCAGAAGCAGCTGCGCTCTAATAACACGTGCTTTCGTGTCGCGGCGCTCTGCTGTCGTGCGCTCACGTGTCGCCCTCCCCGCTACAGCGAGCGAAGAAGATGAAGCACACCAGCGCGTAAGAATATTACCAATTTCCCGCAGGAGCTCGAGATGATTAAGTATACCCTCGGCTAGGCAATTTACATTCTACAACCGATAATTACTTTGGCTTTTTTGTAAATAATATTAAAAATGATGTTTTAGCACCCGAAACCGCCTCCTTACGAAATGTTACTATGAGTGATCAACGTAAAACCAGAAGTGTAGGTTATTCCAAAATGTTTGGAGGCCTCAAACCTGAGACAGAAAATCCTGAGACAAACCTGAGACAGGCCTCAAACCTGAGAGAAGCCTGAGGCAGGAAATGTGTTACCACGTAGTAGTAGCTTACAAGGTAGTTCATATTTGTAAAATATGTAGTCCTATTTTGATGGTTAATTTTCATATTTTTTCTTGTATGTTGTTATTGATCAGATAGTTTCGGCTTCAACGCTGACACAAGAAATGCGCTAAAGACATTTATAGCTTATGCAGCATTTGATTTCAGTAAATAAAATAGTGAAAGTTAGAACGTGATTTTTCTAATATCTTTTTGGTAGTACTGACCAAAAGCCTCCTTAAGTAAGAATAAATCATCATTCGAAGGACATTTTAGAATACAGTACGCAAAATATTTGCGTACACAAGGAATAGCGTTGTCTCCAATGCGCATGCGCCAAACGAAAGCCGTGCTTTGCATTTGGGGGCGCGAAGGCTATTTGTTTTTATTACTTGCGTACTTTTTTACAACAGCGAAAGCGGGGCATAGAAAACAAACAGACAACTCAGACTTTCGACGTGCAACATAATGTTTACTGGTTTCGCTTTGCCTCCTGAAGCACGAAGGGGGAGAGTTGGGGAGGGGGGAAGGAAGGGTGGTGGGTAAGAGAAGCGGGAGGAACTATGCATACATGAATAAAAGGGGAGGGGGGTGTCTGCTGTGTGTCATTCGACACGTCACCGATACATGGGGCCTTTAGCGCCGGCGGCGGCTCCATGGGGATGGGAGGGAAGAGGGGAGGGGGGGAGATGGACGTGGAGAGGAGGAGGACGAGAAGATACCGGCATTTTGTGATTTTTACGTTTTTGTAAGAACACTCTCGCCTCGCAGGAATCGCTCCCGCGATGCGAAAGGGAAAGCAAAGGGCAGGACAGGTTTGAGACAAAAGATGTAAAGTCTAGGGACTGAATGATTTCCCTGCCGAATGGAAATTTGTGCCCCCGATGATTTTGGTTTTCGAGATTCCAGGGGGGCACGAGAGGGAGGTTTTGGCGTGAACCGCGACTGGATGATGCGAGTCCGGGGAAGGAGACGAGATCTCCTTGGCGTGCTCAGGAAGGCAGTCATTCACGCAGCGCCCCGTCTGACCGATGTACACGGCTTTGCGCTCAAGAGGAATACTGTACACATTCTCCCTCGGGCAGAACCGGAGTTTTTGTGTTGTCACTCGCTTGCACATGCCTCCCAATTCAAATTTACATGTGAAGCGACCTCTGCTGCCACATAGATATACAAAGGGGCGCAATCGGTGAGCCGTGGAAGTAGGGAATGCATTCGGATCGGGAAGAGGGGGCCTCCTTTGGACGCCTCTTTGCAAAATGAGTTTCTTGCTGATGTTATTTAAAAGGTCTACTGGTTAACGCGCCCTCCGGATCCTGGAGGCTTGCAGCAACAGGCTCCCTGTGATCATGTGACAGCCGACATTTTTGCAAGAGGAGTGAAGGAGAGACCGGGCAATTCCTCACTTAACAGTTTTTGAATGATGGCTACAGAAAGGTAGGACAGGTTTCTAGGAGCCCTGTTAAAACGTTGATGAGTGATTTAATCAGGGATAAAGAAAGTAAAGGCTTTTTTCAGTAGGCTCTTCGTTTGTGAAGGTGAGACCGCTGGCGTTAGTTTTGAGTGCTTGAAAGATGGAAGCATTGGGGATGGAGGCAGGATGAAGAACGAAATTGTCGTCAATGCACCAGAATGTTTTACATTCAGTGCTAGAGCGAGCAAGATGCTCCTACACCGCGCAATTCACAAAAAGAAAAGAAAACAAAATTAAATCTTGCTGAGGATCGGATTGAGTCAGGAACCGGTGGAAACCGCCGACCTCTGAATGAAGACTGTTCTCTCGTGCTCAACCAGGGTGGAGCCCAGATGGAGCCGGAGGAGATCGAGGAAGCCTTCAACCGTTGTTCCAGAAGCATTTTTTAACCTCGTCATTACATGCCGATCAATAGCCTCAGACACAGAGCTCAGAAGAATTTTGAGTTTGAGATTATATTACATGTCCTTGAGATCCAGCCAGGACATGTTGTGATCGGCATTGGAGTGAAACAGGCGAAAATAATCCATCACCTTAAGAGAGCCCTTAACGCGGAAGGGGTGGAAGAGACCGAGAGAGGGTATGGGCATCTGAAGGTAGAGGGCGAGAGGTTCCTGCCAGCATTTGTTTTTCAGAGATTATGCTCATAAGAAGAATATTTGGCTCATGCGTTTCTGCCGTGAAGAAAATTAAAATGTACTACGTAGACGGGGCAGAAACCAGCGTTTAAAAAAATTGGTCGAGGGAATCGCAAAAAAATTTGTGTTCGAAGCGGAGTGCTCCCGATGGGTGATTTTTTAAAGGAACAAAGTTCTTTATTAGTGCCACGTCCACTTTCTCCAGAATGGTTCTCTGCTCATTATGACGAATTGGCCCACCTTCGCCGCCACCAAGAGTACCAGATCGAATCGGCAGAGCTCCTTCACTACGCATGTCACCCCTAAGCGCACCGGTACAATCGCGCCGCCGTGGAGGCAAACCACGCCGGCCGCCGCCCCGACAAAGTGCTGTCGTTCACTCTCCGAGACATAGCATAGACAGCAGCCAGCTGGTCCACTCTTGATAATGTCGCAGGCGGCGTGAACTTGGGGCCTTTCGACAGAAAGGCAGTTACCTCCGTTGACAGTTTGGTGTCGGACAGATTGTTGGGGGGAACGAGGTTTGCCCAGCGACGGGAGGCGGAATCAGCAAGGATTGCCTAGAGCTCGAGTCTCCACGATGTCTCCAGGAGGTAGTCCTAATATTCACAAAGGAAAACAAAGACAGTGTGCGTGTTGAATTAGGTGCCGAAGCATCCGGTCATCAGACGGCACAGCTCAGTACTCACTAGAATGATTTCCCATGAGATCTCAAGGAAAACTAATGTAATTAAGGCTGAGCTGTGCCCTCTGATGACCGGATGCTTTGGCACCTGTTTCAACACACACCCCGCCTACGTTTGTAAATGCCGCGTGAAGAGAAGGGCGGTATCTGCAGCATCGAATTCAATATATTTTTCCAACCTTGATTCTGGTGAAGTCTACAGTATCATTGACCCGAAGGAGCATTTACGTGACGTCGCTGATCGGCAGCTAACCGCGGTGAACACACATAGGGGCTCGTTCTGTTCGAACGGCTTTGCCCATAGTTGTCGCCGGGACACCTGCAAATTTTCAGCGGCAATTGGAAGCAGTGCTGCATGGATTGCCTGGAGTTGAAGCATACATGGTGTAGGACATTGTCACTGAATAGAAAGGTGACAGCAGTCTCTTCGGCCAAGCCCTACAGCGGTTTCGTCAGTTTGTCGTTAAAAATTACTGCCAAAAAAGTGTGACTTCGAACAGGTCGTGATAGACGTCTTGAGACACCGCATTAACGCTACGCGCTTGCATCTGAAAACAGAATATTTACGCTGCCCTTCAAATACCGCGACCGACGGCTGTCACCTGGAATACCAACCACCTTACCAGCTCTAACTTCTACTCAAGAAGGATGCAGATTTGAAGTGAGGCAATTTGCAGGAACAAGCTTTTCTGCCCGTAAAACACTTCTTAGGAAACATACCGTTTGACTGACTAAAACCCAGTTAAGACCGTGTATTTAGAGTGTGACGGATCCTACTCTGGTATTGTCGCCGTGGTGTATCATCATATCAAAGAGCCAAATCATCCCATCAGATTACGATTTCTCGTGTTGTCCGCAACAAAAAACCTATCCTGATTTCTAGAGGGAACCTTTCGCCGTCGCCTTTGGGGTTACCAAGTTTCGCGAGTACTTTTTGGGTGTGCGATTTGTCACAATCCCCAGGTTTTGCTGTTTTATCCTGACAAGCCCATTTGTACAATGGCGGAATCAAGAATTCAACGTTAGGCTATATTGATATGTGCGTACACGTACCAGATCCAGTACTAGTCGGATAAGATCACTATTCCTGAGGACACGTTTAGTAGGCTGCGCATGCCGCAACGACACGTCCAAGCTAGGCAGGTTTGAAGGAGAATGTGTTGGTCAACGAACACCTCGACGGCGGGCTGGTGTCTGCCCATCAGCTAGCTTTTCACCCCGCTAAAGACGCAGTACTCCGCAAGATTAGTAAACAAATGGATAAAAGAAGGTCGGCTAAAAACTCTAAACAAAAGTGACCAAGTGCTGCTACAATTAGCGCGTAAGGAAGAGCTGGCAGTCACGGTCTGATATACTGGGCCACCAGGCCGTGTTTCCTGCAAGCGCAAGGGAATCGATGTCACGGCTGCTGCACGATAAGCATCAAGCGATCGCTGCAATGAAAATGTTGACGCGCTCATTTTTCAAGATCGCAAATACCTCTCTCGTCTGCATTGAGGCTGCAAGCATGCCACCCGCTAAAACTGTGCGGAGGTGCCTAGAGCATCTTATTCGGTCGGCACCTCAGCATTAAGGGCCGACCGTGGCCCAAAAATCAAAACGCGAGGTTAGACTTGCCGCTGCAACGAGAGGAGGTCGGGTTCTTTCAACCAAAGACCAGAAAGCATCGTAATCAGCGTGTCGCTCTTGTCGCAGGGAGGACAGTGAGACGCGAGCTCGTGGGGATGAAGACAAGAGACTCTGCCGTTAATAGCCCACAATGCGGGAACACGACACCGAGGTCCCATAACTCTTCGCAACTCTCTGAGTGGATGTAGAGTGGATTCACCTAAGACTTTTCATTGTTTTTCGCTTTGGGCGGCTCGAAGATCTAGTACCAATGACGTCATGAAGAGGTTTAGTCTCCTATGTGCTATAGATTAGATTTTTTGGTATAGTGAAAAAAGGAGGCGGCCCATAGGTGCACGGCAAACTGCACGTCGACATGAAGCCGTGTATGGCGCTGCCATGAAGCTGCCAACACGGAACGGGGCGCACCCCTCCTTTAGGGGTCGGACACTTCGCACAGAGCTCGGCAGATATTTGGTGGAGAAATAACTGTCAACATCAGTTTGCGTATAAAGTAGAATAGTGATTTCTTCTTATTTAGTGTTCTAAGGGGTCAAGCGAAGTTTCAGTTTTAAAGGTAGCGATTATCGAAGAGACAGCAATTTAATAGTGTACCCCTTATAAAAGTTTATTAGGCAACAATTGCGGTCGTCATTTCTTGTGTATTTACGATTGGATTCGATTTCCTGCCAATCGCTGACGCAATGCCTGTTTCTTGTACGAGCTGAGCAGAGTTCACGCTGAACGCTGAAGCAACCCTCGTATCCAATTCATGCTCAGAGTTGTTGCCCTTAAGATGGTGAAGTCGTATAATTAGCGCCTCACCTTTTAGATGGAGCGCATTCTTGAACGGTATATTTCTGAGTTGACAACAGTTTTGAGATTTTCATTCATGAATTTGCGATGTTGTTGCCCGATCCCTAAGCCCTGCCCAGACTCACTCTTAGAACGGTGATGTACAGCCGCGATTGATACAAATTAAAACACGCGACCATTGACTCCTCCGTAATGGCAGCGCCATGAAGCGGGAGGCGGATTGTGCGCGTTACCGCCATTCCTTTGCTTGGTGTGGAAGTGGCGACGTCTTCGTGGCCCTGCCGGTACTCGACGAATGACGGTCTCACATTCGATTGCGTATGGATTGCGACACTTCGCCTGAAAGGCACCTCGTTGTTATGTCAGAAGAGCACATTCTATACGTGCATGCTAATATAATTACGAGGTGCCCGAAACAATGTTTACTGATTGGTTTGGGCAAGGAATCTTGTGAATCCAATTTGTAACTCAGGCGACGAAAAAAAAATTTAAAACCGTTTTCCTAATTATCAGATTGTAGTTAAATTGCAGTCCACTGATTGTTTATCCTATTGACTCGATATAAAATAATATAGACCAAATACCCGCGTAGCAAAAACGAAATTCAAATTGCGGTCGTCATCAATTAAGAAAAGCGTCATCGAATTAGTTATAATCGAGTTCTTCAATGCGCTACTGGTCTATAAACGGTGGACGAAGTTTTTAAGGAGGAGAAACGCTGCCGCCAGACGATACACTGTAGATAAGGGAGCATTCTCGTTTGGCCACTTGACCCTTAGTGAGACACTCCGAATTCACGAGAACAAACGCTACACCGATATTTCGTTACTTCTCAAACTGATCACTGAAAGCAACCACCGGTCAATCTTTATCAATCTGTAAAAAAACTAGCAAATAATATTTTCGAGTTTGTTAAAAAAAAGCATTTCTCCAGCTATAATAAGCTATAAAATTGAGCTGACAGATTTGCAGTGGTTCTACTTTAATGTGTTTTTCACGGCGCTGAACTTTGACGGTTAATGCAGTATTTAGCTGTAATTTTATTTTAATACGAGTATTTAAGTTTGTTGTATTTTGTGTGTGGATGTAGATAAGAATGTATGCGCAGCTGATTGAGTATACACAGCTGGAGACGTAACAATAAGGACAAGTGATATCAATGCGATAAAGCATACTGCGATCTATAAGTGACTCATTTAGAGTGGATACTAAATGTTGATACACTTTTTGGTTGCCAGAGTCTCAGCAGTTTTATCTAGATAGGCAACTCTGAGCTCAATCGTCGATGCCAGTGTCACGACTTTGACGAGGGGGCTGAGAACGGCCAATCTATAGCTGCCATTCCTCTGCGTAACGCTCTCCAACTGTGTTACGAAGAAGTTTTGTAAGCAGCTTATTGAAGGATTTTGGTATTAAATACGCTCTTTAAGAGCCTGTATTCACCTCATGTTTTGAAACAAATGTTCATCCCTTGTTACAGTGCACAGATGACGGCCCATGCAACACTCCCCCTTGCACCCAGTGTTCCAGCGGCCCGTGGGGTAATGGGATGTGCAAATATTAAGACGTTACCGTGAATACCGGGCGCGCACGTTGTAGTTCACGAATAAACGTTCGGTGACTCATTGTGTTCCGTGTCGTATTTTTAGGCATACCTTATTCAAATAACCTTTCATCTCATTTAGTAAATTGTAGAGAGCAGTACTGGTTACTTGGCGGCTTCTAGATGATCATTGGGCCCAGATATAACCAGAGGTGGCTGTATTGCGAGGAACGACAAAGCACGATGCTGGATTAGCGGCAAAAGTAAATGTGCAATATCTTAAAATTGCGCCAAAACGGCACGACCATAGCCGTCACCGGCATTGATATAGGCATAACATTGGGATCGAGTGCTGACGTAAGACAAACATTACTGACAGTATGTGGCCACTATAGCATTTATATGCACGCTCTAGAATTGGGAAGATTCTAAACTGGAACACTCAATAACTGATGAGGATATACTGGAAATTTCCGGTGAAGCAAAACAAAAAATGGAAATATAATAAACATCACTTGTTGGCTTCAAAGCCGCTGTATCCGTGTGAGAGCCGCTTGCACAGCCAGCTCGCCCAGGCACGTGACATTTCAACCTTTTCGAAGAACGCGTAATCCCGATTCTAAACAAACAAAAAACAATACCGACCGCATTCTAAATTAATAAACAACCAAAATGAATAAAAACGTGCACTTTCAGAGTCATATCGACACTAGTACGTCTTGAGGTGAACAAACTTGAACAACCTCGGGCTGTGGCTGGCGGCATTATAAAGGTCGCGTTCCGTTGATCACCCTCTCGAAGTTTAATTTACAAAGGCCGCCAAGACACTTGTAGGCATCGAAATAGTATTCCCGGAGCTTTTCACTGAGACCGCGGCGTCGTTTTGGTGCTAACTCTCACAGCCGGTCTCCGGCTGAAAGTGGACATTACGTAGACGAAGGTCGTAGCAGTCTTTATCGACTCGCTGTTCTTCTTGAATCCTGACCCATCCCAACTAGTCAGCCTTCATAGAACGCTGAGAGGTCACTTGAGGCTTATTGTTTTCATCGTTGATTCGAGCGTGAGCCAACATGGCGCCGAGCATGGTGGCCACCATTCTGCCGTGCACCCGCTGGTACAGCGTGATTCCAGTTGTTTCTTCAACCACCTTGTCTCCCGCGAAGGCAACGTACGCAGCACGTACTTAACTTCTTTACGCACTTATTGGTGTAGATGACTCGTGGAGATTAAGATAGAGCTTAGCAGCAAAGAAAGCGGGCGTGTTGGCATCGGTAATCATATCTGAAGAAGCCAAACTAACAACGATGTACAAAATAACTTCCGTTGTATATGTTTTTGTCCATTTATTGCCGCTTTTTATTCGTCATTAGGTTAGAGATGCAACGTGAGTTGGGATTGCGCGTTCACCATCGTATCGATGACGGCTTCACGCAAAAAATGCGAGTAGGGATTGTAAACCGCGGCCATGTTTCTACTTATGATCGTCAGAAAGCCGGCCCTGCAGGTCGCAGATTGAGTTCGTCATAGGAAAGAATCTTGGCCCAAGTAGAGATTATTGACGTATGTTCGCCTACCCTAAATGCAGAGGCCCCCAAGTAAAACCAAGACCTCAATCTGCTCCGGGATCGATGGTGTTCCTCGACTTGGTACTGGAAGATTAAAACCCCGGTACGTCGGGACATTTACACCAGGCACTTCTGGTCATTCAGTACTTAAAGTAATACCTGCTGCATCACGACACAGTGACACATTCTCCTGGTTGTGTACGACTCACTGTCAACTGGCTATTCGGTGCACCGCATGACGTGGAATCAAAACCGAACTCATTACGCGCTCCGCCCTTGGAGAACAGCTTCCCAGAATGGAACGCGCGCGGTGACGGATTTATGAATGTAGTCCATTCTGTGCTATTTCGGTGGTTATGGATGAGACTGGCCTGAATTGGTTATTATTGACTATAAGTATCTATCTATTTTATATTCTCTTGGAATGGCTCTAAATGGTCTTAAGTGTTTAGTTTTAATGAATATATTGCAGATATGTGTTTATGGATTGCAATGGCTTCAAGTGGCCATTGTTCGCTATTAGCATCTATCATTGACCAGACTGGGTTGAAATGGCTACGAATGTTTACTGGATAGTACAATTGACAATTATGTGCTTGTTAGGCCCCCGCAGGGGGCACCTGTGAGAGTATCTGTAACACACAGTCCCCTTTTTTTTGTTATCGTATTGGCGGGATGAATCAATCGCCAAGCGTCGCTATATTTCCAGCTGGCGTCATGGTTAATAAGTGTCTTGAAAGAGAGAACCTGCTAAACGTTTGTGCAATTAACAAGTAAATTCGAAAGTTCTTTTTTCACTAGGTGATACCTTCCACAAAAGCGTGTAGAAATTACTGCACAGCGGATCAGTAGCCCATACCAGAGAACATCATCACCCAGCTAGGTATCCTTCGATAGATGAGCTGGAGTTGTTAGATTGTCTTGCTTAGTGCCGCTTAATAACCTACGCTTCAGAGTAACGACACTTACCCATGTTGGGGCTTAAAATCATTGTTGCTAGTTATCTGAAGTTTTGTGTTAAATCAAAGGAAATACTTTTCCGTCCTCCACAAAAGTTTAAACAGTTCGCGATGCAGCAGAGCAATATTACAAGAGCTTTATAACACCGAATCTAACGCTGAGGAAGCACCGATACTCGAAGTCCCTAGTTGCAGTACACTCTAAAAAAAATTATCACCTTGCGTTTTTTTGTCCCATATAATGCACCCCATAACTCTAGTTCGACGCACAGCGCACTATAGCAGAACCGACGGCCCCAAAATTTACGAGGGGCTTCATAACGGTGCGTTTTAACGTATTAAGTAGCTAAAGTACGTATCCAAGTCCACAGAAAGAAAATACTTTTTTTTTCAGTAGGACCTAGAAACCCCGATTATTTTCTTTGTATTCAGTGACAGGTACATAATATATTTTAATAAGTTGTACCACACGGCTATCAAGCCTCTCGTGAAAGTTAGTACCGTCAGATCGACGTCAGTGCGCTGTACGTCGAACTGAAATTTAGGGTGTATTATATGCGAGAAAGGGTGGAGGAATACGCCCTTTTTTAAAGTATAACGCTTTTACTTGTCATTACATCAAGGATCCTTGACATATCAGACCTGTCATTGAGCTCAACTAAGTTGCCCGGTGTTACAGAGTACATAGGCCGAAAATCCCCAGATGAGATGCACGTCAAGGGACAGATTCAAACCGAGATGAAAACAAAATCTATGTCAGAATATATATATAACGACAATCATAACGTTTCGCACGACCTCACGCAAAAAAGAGACAACGAAAGTCTTATCGGCACCAACATTCAAAGGGCCGCCCTTGCCCAGCTTTGGCTTTCGTGACGTAGCGTGATGGCTCTAGCGGCAGCTCTTGCCCATAAGAATACCTCATTTGACAGTATTTTTGTTTTTTTGGGAGACAAGATTTCATAATCTCTATTGTTCTAAATGTATTTTTATTACACATCAAAATAAGTAATACATTCTGAATGCTTTTCGGCATATTCCATAATTATTAGTTTTTGTTGGTGTTTTTTTTTCTTGTTTTTTGCTAACGGGACGCAAAGTCTGACTAGCCACAAGGCTAAAGAAAAGCAGAGACAAGCAGGAAAGCCGTTATGTTTGCCTGGTGATTGCCAAACAGAAAACGGACCGCTGGACTTACTTCCACTTTATACGGCAAAGATGTGTCGCCTGACGCGTGCTGAAGTGCAGTATCCTGTTGGGACACCCCTTCAGGCTCAATGTACGCGTCTAGGTCGTTTACTAGATTGTGCACAGATTTAGCGTCGGTATATCGCGAATTAGTGGGCGTCGGCACGCTCAACCGTGGGTGGGGCAGAGACGTAGGCGCGCGTTCGTCGCACCTGGAGCCAAACGCATTTTGCTGGAAAACGCCTCGAATATCTCAGCCTTGACGCGCATCAGTTTGCAAACATCTCGCGCGCCTACCGCTGGAGCTGGGGACGAAGTCCCGACATAGAACACTAACGCTGCGTTTGCATACGCACTCGTGCCATATCCAACGCCGCTGACGACATTCGACGCTTAATAGACTTCCGGTCTCGTGTGGGATTTATTGTTCCTGGATCTGGGGATGGCTAAACGTTGAAAGTGCGGTAGTTGAAGGGAGCAGAGGAAACAAAAGCCTTTAAGAACAAAAAAAAACGAAAGGCTGTAAATAGCGATTAGTGGGACTCCCCGGGAGAAACACAGTCAACGACAGACCGATCGGCACTCATGTGAGACGCCAATTAATGTGGATCGTTGTTTGTCGTGACCGATCGGGTTGTGCTCCGCACTAACTTAAGAAAGCCACACAAAGAAACAAAGTCATGAAAAAGGCATAATGAGAGTAAGTTTTGAGCTGGCGGATGTATCGCTCTTCGGCCCAGCTGATGTTCCGGCCTGCGCCTGGCTGATGTTAGGCCTCGCTATAGTTGGCTTTCACAGCCCCTGAGTCAGCCTTCCACTGACATGACGCTTTCCCGCCGCTGGCCTTGTCGGTCCGGTGTCAAGCCATCGGCCGACCAAATGCTCAGTATACGTCTGTCTCTCAGACCGCTCTAATCTGAAGTGTCGCGGGTCTTTTCGAATCCGCCCACTCGTTATCTACCGAGCCTCTTCTTTCTTGACGAAAATAATCCCTGGAGAAGAGGAACAAGAGGGACAAACGACAAACACAAACCTCCAAACACAGCTAGGTGACTGGTGCGCGACCAAAAAAATCCGCCTGGTTCGGGTATCGAACCCGGGACCTCTCATTACAGGTGGAGCGCTCTACCAACTGAGCTAACCAGGGGTTAGACGTCACTAGAGCAAACGGGTTTTATCAGCTGCCACCAGTCTAACAAAAACAAGAGTGAAGCTTGGAATTTAAGGTTATGATTATAATGCAATTAAATTCAAAGGTGCAAGCGAGCTGGAAAAGAATGGTAGAGCGCTCCACCTGTAATGGAAAGGTCCCGGGTTCGATACCCGGACCAGGCGGATTTTTGTGGTCGCGCACCAGTCACCTAGCTGTGTTTGGAGGTTTGTTTTTGTCCTTTGTCCCTCTTGTTCCCCTTCTACAGGGATTATTTTCATCATTCTTTTCCAGCTCGCTTGCACCTTTGCATTTAATTGCATTATAATCCTCTTCTTTCTTCTTTCTTTCATTTTATCGTCCTGTGTTGTATTTCTCTTCTTCAGCTACAAGTTCCATAAACGGCAAAAAAGAATCACTCAATTTTAGGGCTGGGCGTCGATTAAAAATTTTACACCCGATTAATCGCCACCCTTTAATCGATTAATTAATCGATTAATCGGTCTCGTTCATTTCCATGCATAATAATATTGATTAAAAATAAAAATTGCATCTATATTTTTTTTGCTGAATATTTGTTAAACGATGAAATAATTTTAATCATGAATCACCTTCGATACACAGTTGAGAACAGTTAAAAAACGCTCACACTCCCACATTATTACTTCAGCTCCATGAGGCAAACATGTTCGTTGATATTCTCCGAGAAGGGCGACCTCCTTTGATTGCTCACAGTAGTCTCTGCTGCGCTAAACGGACACTCGCACGGCGTTGAAGTCGCCGGGACATGTGTAACCTTCTGAACATGTCTGAAGTTACAAATCTCCCCCTTACAGTTTACCTTAAGTTAATAATTCACCTAAATATTTCACTTCATATAGGTGTGCTCGTCCATGTCAGCATGGTGAAAGAATTTCATTTTGATTTAATTTTGGTTCGTCAAAATTTTACCGATTAACCGGTTAAACAAATTAATCGCGATTAAAGCATTAATCGATTAATCGGTAGGTTAATCGATCAATTGCCCAGCCCTACTCAATTTCCCACGCTATCTCGTTTTTGTTCAGCGCTAGAATCATAATAACTTCGAACATTTGTGAGCACACAGACCTGCCACACTGTACCGCGAAATGCCGCTACATGCACTCTTATAAGGCATTAGTTTTTGCTCTTATATTAGCTGGCGCTCAGCAGTTTTCCTTGTTTTGAGCACATGAGGCTTTTTGACTCCTAAACGAAACAATTACAAATCCACATTCCCTAGATGGTTGTACAAGCGAGTGCAGAGACGGCGACTCTGTGAGCTGTCGTCGTTCTCCTGAATTCCATTCCTTTTTCTGGCTAAACTTTCTTCGCTAGCGGACCCACCTCTTGTGTCACCGTATTAGAAGAATGGATCCCATTGCGTTGCACTTCTGTCAATCCATTATATGTCCCTTTGGCTCAATTGAATTACAATACTGAGAAATTGCCTGCAATTCCTTATTCGGGAAATAATACAATATATTGAAAATCAAACTTCCTATAAAGTAACCGATGAGGTACTGAATTACAAAAACAGAGCGAATTACAAGTAATTATGTTGCGGGTAACATGACGGTAATATTCCCTGAAGAGGGGGAACAACTTTGTGGACAAAGGACAAGTAAATATCCAAACTCAGCTAGATTGTGGTCCTGGTATCGAACGAGGAACCAATCATTTTCCAGTGGAGCGCTCTACCAACTCAGCTAACCAGGACCAGGCGAAGTTTTCTTTTTTTTTTTGTCGTGCATTAGTCACTTAGCTGTGTGTGGCAATTTGTGTTTGTTTTTTGTACGCCTTGTTCCCCTTCTCCAGGGTTTAACATAGTCCTTATTGTCCCACTCGCTTGCACCTTTGCATTAATTGTATTATCAAAACGTATAACATGTCAGCGACGTACTGACAATGCATAAACACACACATGTATTGTTTTTATAATTATAATTTTATCCCTCATGCGATGCCTTGCCAGGGCACCCTGGGATATAATACAACAAATTAAAAGACGCCGTAGTTATGTTTGAGGGGAAAGTGCAACACAGTGTTCATGAACTTTGCTGCAACGCGAAACGCATTATGATGACCTCAGATATGCTACATCGCGAATACCAACAAAGAGACCAACACAATCTGCTGAAGCATAGGTCTATCGTCTTATTTTTGTTTCTCGTTGCAATCTTCGCGCAACAGGTCAAACTATTTCGCTCATATCTGGTGTTTGGTATGGGTTTACAGTTTAAAATGTAAGAACTTTTAAGTCCGCCAACTAGAAAATGTATTTCTACTGTGTTTGTTTCCCTGCACACGTGCACTATACAATCTAGCAAACTTGCAAGTTGAGTGTACGTCATATGAAATAAGCCCCAGTCACTTGCCTGATTTATTTTATCTTTTCTTACTGTCTAATGTGATGCACTGAATGACCTGCACGTAGCAATTCTTGAGCATGCCTACGTTATAGACGAGTTCTTCGGCTACAATGAAACAAGACGAGGTCTTTAAAGTTGTATACTAAATCAGAATGAAGCGGGAAGGCTTAACCAGTTCCACATATATTATATTTCTATTGCCAGTGAATTGTAGCTTTCTAACGCCTTAGATTAAAAAAAAAAAACAGATTGCACTTGCGAGCTTCTGGCTCGGTCTGTTTAATTTTATGACAAACACTGAGCTCAGGCGGCCAAAAGCGCTCTAAGGGGATATTATTTTCTTGAAGACCTTGTAGGGTCGCTCTATATTATTCAACGCACGATCGGTTTTTGCTTCGCTCGTCTCCAAAGGAGTGACACAACACAACGAGAAGACAGCGAATGGGTTTACTGTACCTTCCAATTTCCCGTCTTCGAGAGCCGGCAGTCCGGGCCCGGCGATCCTGATTGCCGCACGTCCTTCAGTGCAAGCAGTCTGAGTACGTGTCCCGGCCTGCGGGTCGTCCTTCCCACGCCATCGCAGCGTATCCTAGATGTTCGGGGATATCACAGCCCGAGCCTTTCTGCAGAAACACTCCGGGATCATCATGGCCTAGGATGGTATGGCCAGGGCTCTCCGTTCCCTCCGGTACTGGTTCGAACCTCAATGGTGTACAGCTTTGAACGATGAGCCAGACAGGCTACATCGTTCCTGCCCTGCCCCAACCTCACGCAGCACGCTCTATCAGGCGCCAGCTCGTGCCTCCTCGGCCGACCGTTTGTCAAGTGCCCTCCACCCGGTCATCTTCTATCTTCGTCTCCCAAAACCCCTGACGCAGCTTCCAGTGTTTTGGAACAGCAATAAACAATTGTGAGGAGAATCTGCTCTTGGTTACTAGTTCCCACAATTGTTAACAAAGAAGCAAACTATAAAAATAGATTGATTGATTTTTAACAGATTGTAATCTTTGCAACAACCTTTTTGCCAAATTCAAATACCCGATCACGATAACTGCATTTATAACATATAAATGCGCTGCCTAGAGCGCTGCACAGTGCCACCCCCGCCAAGGCGAAATACATTGCAATACCTTCTGATATATTATTTCTCGCATACCAACTCAGGGGTCAACAGAATCTCCTCAAGCATGGATCGACCGTTATATTTTATTTCTCGTGGAAGTATCTCGGCCCGGGTCAAAACACTTTCTCGGATTAAAACCCGCTGACAGCTGCTATATTTCGAGAGTTTACATCTTTTTTTTTAATATAGCAATATTCAAGTGCGCCAACGAGAAAATGTACGTCTACTAATTTGTTGCATGTACATACATGATACATTCTATGAAACTTGAAAGTTCAGTACTCGTCATGTGAAACGCCTCAAGTACTTCGTCGATACATTTTGTTTTGTTTTACAGTTTAATGCGCTGCACTGAATGCGCTGCATATATCCATACGCGGGCATTCTCCGCCCACCCAAACACACTGACGCAAAATGCATTGATGCCTTCAGATATTCTAGATTCAACATACCAACTGAGGGGAAATATATGCACAAACCTGTGCCGATTGTTTTATTTATATTTTGTCGTGGCATTATCGCGTGGAGGATCATATCACTTTTCTGATAACCACTTGCTTTTCTGCCAATAGTCGGCCAAGGCAAGTAGGGCACTCAACCGCAAACGTTATTGGACATCAACGCCTCAGAGCATGCACTAAAACCAGACATCCATCTGAACACACAAACATCGCAATGTTCCTTGAGAAGATTTCAAATGACAGCCATAAAACATCACAATGCAGTAATCATGGGCGTACCAACCGGGGGGGGCAAGGGGGGCGCTTGACCCCCCCCCCCCCCGTTTTCAGAGTGGGGAGGGCAAGGCATGTGTGTTGCCCCCCCCTGATACAGCCGCCACTGGGGAGTGCAAACACTGGCCGGCGGCGCCCAAGGAATACCAAGGGTACCACCCCCTGTCCCGCGGGGGCATATTTTTAACGCGCAGGCGATACAAACCATAGAAACGGCGCTCACGCCGGATTGGCTGGTTCGAGGAGATAGACGCTGCCGCCGTCAATATAGGCAGCGGTTACAATACGAGTTTCCGAAGTGGTAGCGTAACTTAGTGGTAAGATGTCTGCCTCATACGTATCAGACCACGGTTCTATCCATGGTGTGGGCTTACCTATTTTATTTTTTTTCTTCGAACATTTTGTTTTGTTGAAGCATTTGGCGATAATTATGACATTTATTCTTTTACGATTAACACTGAAAAAAATGAATGTTGTTCACGAAACATCGCTGAACTAAATCGTATGGGACTCTATTTACGGAAGTGCATGGGGGACAGCGGGGCTTGGGTTGCCAGCTGGACGCCGGAAAGCGGCGTGAGCGCAGGCACGGAGGTAGGTTAAGAGGATATCTCAGTAGAATTTCATCTCCGATAGGAACTTTTCCGGAATCCAGATGGCTCTGGGGAGGAAGCCTTTGTACTCACCTGCTTACGCGATATAGTGCCACTTCAAAACAAAAATAAAGAAAAAGCTTGTCTTTTTGTTCCGGTTATCAGCGGACGGCTTGACCCTGAAAGCCATCCCGTCCCTCCGCCCTGCGAGCTGCGAGAATGGCTTTGTGGGCCTCCGAGGCCATCACGAAGGGGGCCCTTTGTCCCATTCTTACCGGATTAGGAAGAAAAAAAAAACGCGGTAAGAGAACGCCTCTGTTGCAGATTGGAAATAATTTGACGCTCACCAGAAAATTTACGACGAGAAACTAGAAGATTGGAACTACACGAGCGGAACGAGGTAAACGACAGACAGAAGCCGTTCGAGACACTTCTGTGTAATGATGTATATTCAATTGATTTATTAGTGTATATACAGTTTGTGTTTTGTTTTTGCGTTAATCGCCTGATTTAAAATAAGACGCCCACACCACCTCTTCGATTCTGAAACAGCCTCATTTCACTGCCTGATACTTTGGATTCATTTGGCTCGGTTCTTCGGCTGTTTTGCGTTCCGAGATTTTTCGTACGATACGATTTCCAAATAGCATGTAGACTGTTCATATAGTCATTACAAAAAACGCAATATGCTATACCATCATTACAAAACGAAATATGGCATGTGTCGTGTCGAAATGCTGCGAAATAATCTACCACAAGTCAGAATGGCGTTGCGTACTAAATAGCGGCCCTAAGAGTTTACTTTTCATGAAGCAGTGCTTTGAAAAATAAAGCTACTCACTCTAAAAAGTGTCTGATCTCCTGGTGCGCAAAAAGAAACGAAATGAACCAGTTCACGATACCGTCAGCAGCCATTAGAGTCACAACTTTTTTTTATACTTGGGAGAAGAGCGTGTTGGTTCAAGTGATGGATAAAGAAAGAATAAACAATTAACACTAAGACAACACAACCACAACTTTTTTTTTTCTAGAGCACCGGATTTCAACGGTCACCCCAATTTCTAAATCGGTGTGCGATGTCTAAATGGCACGGAATCAGAACTTTATGTTGTACTGCCAAAGTGCCAAAAAATTAATAACCACAAGTTTAGATAGTGTTGCGTCTTATATACCTACTGTTCAAAGCGTAGTTCTAGTGTCACAAAGCTATGCTTGAAAAATTATTAAAACAAGACCTTCCATAATTACGTGTTCCGATTAGTTCCGATAGTGACCTGACGAGATCATTTATTTGCCTAGCCGTCTCGAAAACGGTTTAGTATTTGCTGATAGAACATTCCACGATCATTTTTGCCCTATTCTTGCAAGGCAAACATTATCGTGCCTACAGTGCCAGAGTGCCTATATTTTTATTCGTGCGATCCTAATCTCCCGGGGACAAAACCGCTGGTCTACCCGTGACGTCACGGCGGGGATAGAGCAACCAATCATTACACTGATTTCAAGGTCGTTCTCGCGGCTAATAGAGGCACCATATTGGCGCGGACGGCTTCCAACTTCGCTCTCAGTCGGAGTTGAAGTTTCCACAAACCTGCGAGTTGTTACAAAGGAAGGGTGACGAAACGACGAACATTGTATGCTCCCACTTTGCGCTGGGGATAACGCAACTCTCAAAGAGAACAGACCCATCTCAACAGGCAGTTTGACTACGCCTCCGCTGCCGCAATACATCGAGGGATCTTTAGTATTTCAGCACGTGCCCGAACCTCGCTGGAACTCTGCGCGTGAAAAGCACGTAACGGCACGAGCCGTCTCGGACGGTGCCACCTGCTTCTTGTGAACAAAACTTTTGTCGGCTTCACGCATGAGCGAACGCTTGGTGAGGTCGGTCTATTAGAGGGGGTCCACTGGTTTGTGGCTAGGGTAGGCATCGTTATATGGCATATCGAAGATCTGGACCTTCTTTGTGTTTAGTGCCAATTGCTCTTTAGGGGGAAAAATAAAGGGGGAGGGGCACAAACCTGTGCTCGAGTTGTCGTCGAGCAAAGCAATAATCGGGAAAATAACCCCGAAGGAAAAAACACGGCAAACGCGTAGGTTCCAGGACATTTCATCGAACGCCGTTTCATCGAAAAAGTGGTCGTCCCGTACCGAAACGTTCAATTGCAACAATCGGCCAGTATTTTTAAACAAAGAATCCTAATAGACGGCCAAAAAACGTTGCTAACAAAACAAAACGAAATATTCGGGGCTAGTGGAGGGGGAGGTGGCGGAACCCGAATCCATCCGCTTGCGTACCCCATGCAGGCATGTCCTCCGTCGTGCCATCCAGGCGTCTGTCGTACGAGAGGACAATGAGAAATTATCAAATTTTATTGCAAAACCTATGACACATTCAATGAAACGGCGTTCAATGAAATGTCCGGTGTAGGTGCGTGTGACCTTCTAGTGCGCAACAGAACCTTAGGTGTCTCACTTTGTGAAAATGTGATGGCTGAAAACCAGCATCGTCTTTCAGGCCCGTGCGATCTTCTGCATTCCGATATAAAAAAGGTTCAGATCCATGCCGAAGTAACAAATCTCGGCAAATAGCTAATAGAAGAACATCTCACCCCAAGACCGTCCGACGTGGAGAAAAGAGAGAGAGAGAGATTTTGGGGGGTTTATGGCGCAATAGCTACGAGGCCATCTGCGCCAAACTAATTGAAGGCATCATTGTACTATAAAACGGGTTTTACAAACAGATAACCAAGAAGCTAGAATCGGTGTAAAAGGTCAACACTACCAAGAAATTCTATTACTCGTTCAAAAGAGACCAGAGGATTCTCTCCCAGAAGGAGAGCAGGATGAAATGGGATATGATACTGAAAAAATTCAGGGAAATGAATGCGGCGCTTGGGCTCGAGGCCGGGACACAACCACAAGATATGCAAAACAGTGAGCCTATCACCACACTGATCGCAGACTGGAGGATCTCCTCCCGAAAGCAGATAGCTATGGGTTATAAAAGAGTGTCCGATTCTCAGACGGCACAACAGCGTTTCATGAAGTCGGCTCTTGCATGAAGAGCTTTCCCAAACTCCCAAAGCAGGTTTGGTAAGATTGAGTTTGTTATCGCACTCCATGTCCCATTCTAATTGCCAAGAATGAAGAATCGAGGACTTCACCAAGGGCTTAATATCTTGATAGGGTAAACAAGACAGCGATTGTGGAAGGTTACCGGCAGACCCTGCAAGCTTGTCGGCTTCTTCATTGCCTTGTATGCCAATGTGACTGGGCACCCAACAAAACTTTATACTTGTACCTCCATGCAAAGCAGAGTTAAGTTTATATCGAATTTGTTGAACAAGCATATTTTTAGTATCTTTAAGAGAGCAAACTGCAAGAATCACACTTTGAGAGTCAACAAACAGGACCGCCCTCAGTATTTTCCGATTGATAATGCATTCAATCGACATTGATACCGCATAGAGCTCCGCAGTAAAAATGCTGGCAATACAATCAAGTCGTTGAACCTTGGAAAAGCTTTCAGAATACACAGCGCAACCGACAAAAGAAGAGGTCTTGGCACCATCTGTATAGACATGGAGATAACCATCGTTCTTAGTTTGCAGTTCACCAAACTCTTGCTTAATTACAGCATAGGAAATGCCGTGCTTGTTGAACTTCGCGAGAGACCAGTCGGGTTCAACTCGCTGTGTTTTCCAAGGTGGAATACCGTTGGCTTTCCGAACGAGGTCGACCTGGTCCAGAGAAAGGTGCAGCGAAGTGCGAAGCTGTTTAATACGGAGGCTTAACGGTGTCACAATACTTGGTTTATTTTCAAAAAGGCGAAAGAACCTTGACATTGTAAGTAAAGAGTACGTCGGATGCTGAGGGTCGGCCACAATCTTGTGAGCATATGTTAGACTAAGATATGTACGTCGTTTGTGCAGGGAAATCTCATTGGATTCGGCATAAAAACTGAGGACGGGGGACGTCCGGAAGGCTCCTATTGCCAGTCGCAAGCCGAGATGGTGAACTGGGCCCAACATCTTAAGGGCAGAGGGACGAGCCGAACCATACACTACTGCACCGTAATCAAGACGGGATCATACAAGGGCATTGTATAAATGAAGGATACATTTTCTATCAGACCCCCAAGACTTGTGAGATAAAACTTTCAAAAGGTTTATGGACTGAAGGCATTTTTGCTTCAGAGCTTTAAGGTGGGAAATAAAGTTAAGCTTTTTACCAAATATTACACCAAGAAATCGGTGCTCCTTTCTAACAGGGATAGGGGTTCAATTTAATTCCAGGAATGGATCCAAAGACAACCCGCGGCGCAAAGAAAAAGGCACACAGACCGTTTTTGAAGCAGAGAACCTGAACCCATTTTCGTCGGCCCACTTTGACAGTTTGTTTATGGCTAACTGCAACTGACGCTCACAACTGGAAAGGTTACAAGAGGACGATGATATCTGTATATCATCAGCATAAAGAGAATATGTAATTGAAGGTGGCAGCAGTCGTGTGAATGAATTCATTGCTAGCAAAAATAAAGTCAAAACTTAAAACACCCCCTTGAGGGACTCCGTTTTCTAGGACAAAGGAATCAGATAGGACTGAACAAGGCGAACTTGAAAAGTCCTTTCCGTCAGATATTCCTTTATGCATCGAAGCATACGGCCACGGATATTACAAGCATACAGGTTGTGGAGAATCCCATACCTCCACGCTTTGTCATATGCCCTTTCTAAGTCGAAAAAAACTGCTGCCTGTTTACAAATGCTTCGCGGATCACAGTTTCCAGGCGAACTAAGTGGTCAAGGGTAGATCGACCTTGGCGGAACCCACACTGATTATTATCAAAGACCCTCTGGCTTTCTAACGTATATACCAGTCGCCTGTTTATAAGCCTTTCAAACGTTTTCCCGAGGCAGCTCGTCAGTTCAATTGGGCGATAACTTGATGGCTGTGAGGGGTCTTTAATAGGTATTAAAAGGGGGATGATATGTGCATGTTTCCAAGCCTGAGGGAATCATGCTTTTTCCCACAAAAGATTAAAAAAGAGGAGAAGGTTTTCAAGGGATTCCGAAGAAAGGTGGCGAAGCATTTCATAGTGAATTCTATCGGGCCCAGGGGCAGAGAGCTTAGTTACGTTAAGGGCCATCTCAAGCTCGCATCGCGTAAAAGGTTGGTTATAGGATGCTGAATTTTCTCCCGACATGACAAGCTTTTCTCGCTCCGCACAAGCTTTCAACTGTACAAAGTTAGCACGGTGTTTGGCCGAACTAGATGAATTATAAAAGTGCTCCCCGAGTATATTACCAATGTCTTTTATTGATGAAGAAGGAGCGTTAAACGTTGGAATAGCAAAGCACCTATAATCTCCATTTACTTTCCGATATCTGTCCCAGGCCTCTTTGGCTGGGACAAAACTAGTTAGAGAAGAGAGATACTTCATCCAAGACTTGCGCTTTGCTTGCTTTCTAGTCCAACGAGCCTTAGCTTTTCGTCGCTTGAACTCAACAAGGTTGCTTGAAGTGGGGTATCTGCGAAATCTTCCCCGCGCCCTATTTTGGTCCGCCCGGGTTGTGGCACATTCCTTATTTCACCAAGGTTTACATTTTTTGGGTATATTACCAGATGTTTGTGGAATGGACCGCTGAGCAGCCTTTAGTATCTGCTCAGTAACATAAAGGGTAGCGTTCTCAGGGGACATAGAAGAAAGAAGCAAAGGATCTAAAGTGGTGTGAAGATTAAAAAGCGCCCAGTCTGCCTTGTCTAACTTCCACTTAGGGACCCGCTTTAAGAGATTAGGCAATGGAACGGTACTCTCTAAAACAACTGGGTAATGATCACTTCCAAAAGGGTTGTGAAGAACCTTCCAGGAAAAGCAAGGAAGTAATGAAGGTGAAGCAATAGAAAGATCAATGGATGTGAATGAGTTGTGTGCCGCACTAAAAAAAGTTGGCTCTCTCCCGTTAAGAAGGCACAGCCCAGAAGACAATAAAAGACGTTCAATTACACTACCACGGGAGTTCTGACGGGTACTACCCCACATAGGATGATGAGCGTTAAAATCACCTAAAATTAAAAAAGGATGAGGAAGCTGTCCTACAAGCCCCTGCAGCTCTTGAAGATTAAAAAAACATTTGGTGGCAAGTATAAAGAGACAACTGTTACAAGGCGGTCCACAAGGAGACGCACTGCAACAGCTTCCAGTGGCGTGCAGAGGGGGACTTGAGAGCAAGCGACTCCACTCTGCACGACCACTGCGACACCACCAGAAGGGGTGGAAGAGGGGCGATCTTTTCTAAAAACCTGATGATGTCTTAAAATGTTAAAAGAATTAGAATGAAGATGGGTTTCTTGCAAGGCAAGAGCGATGGGCCGAAGCTGATCCATGAAAGAATTGACATCATCAATATGTCATAAAATACCGCGACAGTTCCATTGCATAAAATGTAACTTGGTCCTCTATTAAGAAGTGTGTAAATATGTAAATATATATTGAGTGAAACATAGTAAAGTAAATAAAACCATGGAGAGCCAACGGAAATTAAGAAGATATGGCCACAATACGGCTACTGACGGGGTCATCATTTGGGCGGTACTACTGGCTGTTTCTTTTTGGATTTGCGGGAGGGCGTCTCCCATTCCATGCCATCCTGGTCAGACCCAGGAGTGGACAGAGTGTCAGCATCTGTTGGCATCTCCCCCTCCTGAGAAATGTCCATTGGAGTCGATACGGAGCTTGTCCGGCCTGGCCCACGGGGGTGCAAGCCCCTGACACGGCCGGCTGGAGGAGTGGTGGACGAACTGGGCAAGGGGTCACCCGAGTTCGTCTTGTCCCCTCCTTTCACAGGAGCTGCATGGGCTCCATGCTGCTCCTTTGGTAGGGGGGTCTTCTCCAGCGAGCAAGAGCGAGAAACTCGCTCCTTCTCCCTAGGAGGGGAAATAGGAGAGGGGGAAGGCGCGGCTGCTGCCGGCCTGTCCTTGGATGGGGGAGCAGCACGCGTGCTACCACCAGAAACTGGGTGAAGCTGCTGCTGCCCCTGTTGGGGAGCTGGGACCCTGAAGTCGGCCGTCAAGATCTCGGGAGAGACCTGGGTGGCCCTTGACTCCGAGCGTGGTGCAGGGCCCCTGCGCACCACGTCGGCAAAACTCCCCTTTGACACGAAGGAGAATCGTTTTTTGGCTTCCGATTACGAAATGTTCTCCTTTACTTTGATGGTAAGGGTGTCTTTTTCTTGTTTCCGCGAGGGACAGGTACAATAATAAGCTTGGTGTGGTCCACCGCAATTAACACAGTGGGCCACAGCCTCCTCACAAATGTCAGAAACATGGCCCTGACTGCCACACCTTGCACACGTCTCCTTCCCTCGGCAGCTGCGTGCTCCGTGACCAAAACGTTGGCAACGGAAGCACCGCTGGGGGTTGGGGATGTTAGGGCGAATGCGGCAGTTCAGGTATCCTGCCTTGACGGTCTCTGGGAGTGCGTGTTTTTCAAAGGTGAGAATAACATGTTTAGAAGGAATTTCTTCACCATTTTTTCGAAACATGATGCGTTTAACAGCGACAACGCCGGAAATGTTGAGTCCCTCGAGGAGTTCTTCTTCACTGGTGTCCAAAAAGTCGTCCTCAGAGAGGACTCCACGAATGGCGTTAAGTGTGCGATGAGGACTCACCGACACCTTTACATCAACAATGGTGGTCAGGTTGAGGAGTGCTTCGCTTTGTTTTTTTGTGTTTACCTCCACAAGGAGGTCTCCAGAGTACAATTTTTTTGCCTTGTAGGAAAACCCTACAAGGTGCTCTAGAACTTTGGCTACAATGAAAGGCGACATCTTCGCAACTGACTTCTGTTCATCAAGAGAGTGAACAACAAAAAACTTTGTGAAGGTTTCTATCTCGGGATCTTTGTAAATGGTTTTGTGTTCAAGGCAGCGCCATTTAAGGGCGTGCCCTGAACGGGGTTTAGAGGGGTGGGGCGCCATAGGAGGGCAAAGAGTGTTCAGAATCCGCGGTGCACCGCCCACCACCGAGCCAAACAAGGGGTTAGGTAACGCACCATAACAAGAAGGGCTTGGCTGGAGACGTTACGCTAACAGTGCTGCCGGGAAACTATACCCAAGTGTGGGTCAAGACAGAGGTATATTGCGACACAAGGTTAGCCCTTGCCGCCAAAGAGGGGTGAAAAAGGAGTAAGATAAATGAGAGAGAAGAAAAAGAAACAGGGAAGGGAAAGGTGAAAGATTGAAGGGGATGGTAGAAGAAAAGGCGACTAGACTGAATCATCCTGGCCGGGCCTTTCCAGGACTCCCGTCTACGAGAAGCGGGGGCCAAAGTGGTGTATTGCCTCACCCGGGGGGCCCCGAAGGGTCCAAACCTACCCCGGGCTCGGCTCAACCACCAGGATGCCCTTTTCCCCGGACACGGGAAAGCCACGCACAGCCATACGTGGGCGGGCGAACCCGTATGGCTCGGGGTCCGTGGAGACGCCACTCTCCAAACACCTGCTTTCACAGGTGCCCCCTGCGGGGTGGAGAAAAGCTCATCGGAATCTTGATGAATGCGGTGGAAACTCACCTACGATGTTCGTTTTCGGAAATGGCATTATTTTGGTATATGGATAATAAAAACATTATTTTCCGTATTTTTTTTATTTGTTGTAACTTATGACTTTCGGTGTGATGGGTCCTGCCACAATTTGGGGGCTCTCTGTGGTCGTCGGGTGCAATGAAGAGGTCACTTCGTTACTGTTCACAGAACTCAACGTTGAGGCAATGTCTTTATAGAAAAAAGACGTGTCTATCCCTTTGTTCATTGTTCCCATTCTGCAAAACTGTGGACTTTTGCTTCTTCATTCCTATTGGTGTCTGCAATATACGAATCTTGTAAATATCTCTCCGCTTATACCTCTCCGCAAATACTAAATTTAAAAGCTTGATCGTATAATTCATGAGTGGGTTTATCTCAGCATCTGTCAGACTTTCGGTGAACCTTTCTTTGGTGAGCTTTTCTCCCGTGATGTTGCGCTGTTCTCCGGTGTTGCGCTGTTCTCCGGCGGAGAAAAGCACACCGTACATCTCTGGGATGCGGAGAAGAGCTCACCAGACTTCGGATAGATGCGGAGAAAAGCTCACATTTACAAACCGTTTTAACATTATTTCTTCGCAGCTCTCGATATTTTATCGAACTCTGTTCTATCAAAGTCATTTAAATGAACGCCATGTAATTGAATCCAATTTCATCGAAGCCGTTTCGTAGAACACCGTTTTATCGAACATCATGATGGTTTCTGGCCAGATCGTTTCTCGTTTTTGTAAATAGTGTTTTTTTTTTCTTTGCATCCAAAGGATAAAGATAATGTGACGAATGACAAATGATGAGGCGGTGAATAACTGAAGAAACTAAACGTTTAATGGGGCGAACAAAATAGAAGGTTGGCGTCGCAGGCGTCGATGTCGACGAAACAGCAGGATCGGGACTGACTCCGGCTCTCCACGCGGAGCTCCTTATGTACACGCGTGGGCTTCTGGAACAATCGGCGTAGAAGGTTCGGCGCCTAGAACATTCTAACCTCGAATAAGCAACAGGGTTCTCGAAATTACCAGAACGCGACATTATAGAAACAATAAGAAGGTGAATCTGCGGCCAGGCATCGAAGATAAGCACGGTAACCGTTAGGCCACGGGGGCGCTGCCTACTTGGCTAGCTGCTCACGCGGCAATATTACGTTTCGTTTTTCTTTTGCTTTGTAGTAAACAATGACCTCTTTCGGTTATGTGGCCTAAGATGGAGGTCACATTGTTGCTTTTCGTAGTACTCAACATTGAGACAATGTCCTGTCTCCATGTAAAAGATAACAGAAAAAAAAAGCGTTCCCCACTTTTTTACAAGTTCACATTCCGCAAAACTGTAGATTCGTCTTCCTCCTCCCCATTTTTCTTAGAAGGTAAGCTATTCTTCTGGGGCTGAACGAGAACACTTGGTTTTACAAATATACGAACAAGCAAAAGCGAGCTTGAGCGCTAAGCAAAGTGCAGACGTGCGTTTTAAATATAAACACCGCAGTGCAAACAATAATAAAATATTTCGTAACTGAGCTTTTCTCCGCATTTGTCGGTTTTGCAGTGAGCATTTCACTAGTGAGCTTTTTTCCGCCGCCCGTTCTCCGGTGAGATATTTTGTCCGCCGCCCAACAGTAACAGCCGATCAATTGCTCATCGCAGCCAAGACAGTACAATCGACGAACACCATAATAAAAGATGTGCGTGTTCTTCTCTAATACATTCGCCTATATTTCATAAAATACTGAATCAAGAGTGCGTTGGTTCGGGTCAAACAAAGAATCTTCAGCGCGACTTTCACAACTTCCAAATAGCAACGTGTCACGCCTACTACCAAAAAGCTTGTTCTGTTTTTAGCTTCACTGAATTTTTTTTCGCAATGTTTGTTTTATTTCGGTAGAAATCCGCCTCCACAAGTTAATATGCAATGCGAATGTCGAACTTAAAACAAAATCGACGAACTCACGTATAGTTCTTCCACATTTAAAATAAGTAAACATTTTAAATGCATCTCTGCAGAACATTTGAAATCGCCATTTCAAATCACCTATCCAACCTCGAACACAAAGAAGTGGTAAGACAGTATTTCCCTATTGAAAAATCCACCAGACCGGTTTGGTGTTTCCTAGTGTTTGCTGGTGTAAACATCAGACCGGCCTGGTGTGTTCTGGTGCGCACATCAAACCAGCCTAACGTGTTCTGGTGGGCACACCAGAACACGTTTGGCTGGTTTGATGTGCGCACCAGAACACACCAGGCCCGTCTGATGTGCGCACCAGAACACACCAGGCCGGTCTGATGTGCACACCAAAGCACACTAGGCTGGTCTGATGTGCACACCAGAGCACACTAGAATGGCTTGATGTGCACACTACACCACACCAGACCAGTCTAATGTGCACACCACGGCACACTAAACAGGCCTGACATGCACACCAGGGTGCGTCTGGTGAGCACGCATTACGGATATATGTCTGGTGTTAAATGAAAACATGTTTTCTTGTAAAATAAATAAGATGTATCGAGCTCAAACACTACATTTGATTTTATAACGTGTTTAATTGAAGGGGCGATGCAACGATTCAGTTCGAATATGTACTTTGCGTAACCATGCTGACACAGTGTAACAAACGTTTATCCATACGCTCCAGCCTGATGCACAGCATAGAGGTTTGTCTCGTCAACAATCGTCAGCAGCTTGTCATCAATGAAAACTTGAAAATATTTCATTGGGCCAACAGATGGTTCCACTGCAGGCTCCACAAAACACCGGTCTTCCTTTTGCCAGTCAAAAACTTGCGGCGGTGACCTTTGTTTCTTTCTTGACGTTGACAGAACTGGACAGGCGGGCGTTCCGCCTTCAGTTTCGTTATCGCTTGGAAGTTCTGTTCTTAGGCCCTTCGTTGGCAAGTTCTCCTCGTCAACGTCACTCACTTCACTAACACTAGATTCCGCATCGGACACTGTTCCACTCTACGGAATAAAAACCACACAGGGACGATCGCGACTCCGTGTCTGGTAGAAAGATCCCGACGGAATTTCCATCGGGCAGCAGTAGAATACGAAACCTAAAAGAAAAGAGCACCACGTCAAATTTTATCAGTAAACAGGTCAACATAGAGATATACTAAACCACACGAAACAGGAAGCTTTCTCCCGATAATTACAGCTGATTCCTCGTGCATAGGTATGTAAAATTCAGAGTGAACGCCCGCCCCTAAACTATCGCCCAACCTATTTACCTGGCTAAACATTTATCGGCTTAAAACTACCGAAACACTGCCAAATCTAAGCACGGAAGGGAACACCACAGAAATCACAGAGCTACTATGCGATTCCTCTCTTAAGCCTGTTTCACATGCAGCGACTGTGCGCAAAAAAGATCGGTGCGACAGCCGACGCAGCGAGTGCGATCGCAATGTTTGGTTTCACATGCTAAACAACCGCGCGATTTCTGTCGGAGCGGCCGGCGCTTCGGACACGGACGCGTCGCGTTTGACTTTGTCTAAAATACAACAAAAACGTCTTAATAAGCACAAATGCTTTAGGAATGCAATATGTAACTAGGAATTTCTAATAATTAAGCCGCTGTGGCTAGCGTTACGTCCGGACGGAGCACTGAAACACGTATACCTAACCCTCCCTCCCCCCCGCCCTCCTATCTCTCCCCCGTGAACCTAGGGAAGGCGGAGATTTGGACTTAACTTGGGTTACGTCGGACGTAACGCTAGACACTTCGTAATTAAGCATTAAACCAGAAGCTTTTATGTGTCTACATTTATTTTCGCGGATGAAAGCTGGTTAATGAACGGCTGGATGACGAGAAAGCGATCGCACCGACTCTGCAGCAAAATACCAGCTTGGTGGAAACCAGTCGCAGAGCCGCAGCGGCAGTGCGACTGCGATTTTAATGGCACATTTACTGGAAATCGCACCGATTTCGGGCGAGAATCGCAGCATGTGAAACAGCCGTTACACGATACGCATATCTACTATGTACTTTTTTTCCGACTTTCATACGTTTCAGGATAAAATACGTCTGCGCTATGGAATCCAGAACTTCTAAAAATGCAAAATTAACATATTTCAGAGCAAAGTACAGCTTACTTTTGTAAGAGCAGGTCGAAATGCGTAGCACGACGCGGACAATACGCGTCCTGGGCGCCGCCATGCACATCGGAGCCGACGGAGTATCTGGAAAACCCCTGGCGGCAAAACTTCGAGACGACGAAACCGAAACCAAAAAATGTATCTGCTAAGATACGTTAAGCATTTCGCCTGAGTATTGCTTTGGGTTCCAAAAAACTATTATTATATTGAATGTATCCTCAAAGATAAATTGCGCCTTAAAGGGTTAAAAAAATAAAATAAAAACCAATGGAAAACTGTTGTGTCGCTAAAGTGGTGGGAATCGTCGGCGGCGTCTGTGTACAACAATGGGCTATCTGGCCCGGATGAAGAAACCAAACGGTCATGGAAGAAAGTCACGAAGAAGGTAAGGATATTTCTTTGTTTCTTTTTGTGTTTGCTGCATTGGAAATCGGGAATTTCGTAACATTAGATCCGCTAAGACATTTGTAGCTTCATCTTCAGTGAGCGATACGAGCCTGAATGTATTGATTTTCAGAAAAAAAATTTCTGGCGGCTATCAGTTCGAAAGTCTTCGTTACCCAGCATAGCCAGCCGGCAAGCATATTGAGTTGTCATTTGGACACCTCTTTGGGTTGTCTTCACCACTTGTGGGATCGCTCTATATTAATCGCCGCCCGATCGGTATGTGTTTCGCTCGTCTCCGAGGGAGTGACACAACACAGCGAGAAGACAGCTAATCGGTTTACTGTACTTCCCAGTTTTCCGTCTTCGAGAGCTGGCACTCCGGACCCGCCGACCCTGGTTGTCGCCCGTCGTTCAGTGCTCTCAGTCGGCGTCCGTGTCCAGGCCTGCGGATCGTCCTTCCCACGCCAGCGCTGCGTAGGCTAGCTGTTCCGGGCTATCACAGCCCGAGTCTCGCTGCGGAACCAGTCCGGGATCGTCATGGCCTAGGCCGGTATGGCCAGGGCTAGCCGTTTCCGCCGTTCGTGATCCGAACCTCGTTGGTGGAACGCTCTTCTGGGGATCGCCACGGGCCAGACCAACCAGAACGGCTGCATCGTTCCTGCCCGGCCCAGCCTGGTGCAGCAACCTCTTCCTGTTTCCTCGCGCTCGCCCCCGGCTAGAATAAAAGGTGGGTAATTGGAATCAAACTCTGCATGCTAGAGAACAGTACGCACGTTGCAATGGCTGTAATGTGATATGCAAGCCTGGTGTAAAAAGGTGACAGGCAACAAAGTGTGCGTGAGAGAAGGATATTTATGCTTCGCATGATCTTTTTCTAAAGAAAAACTTGTGCATCCTGTTTTCTGCATGCCGTCACATTTGTTACCAGACTCAGCATTAAATTTGGTTGCCGAAACAAACAAATGTGCTACGAAAATCCACTATTTCAGAACTTGCAGGTTTAAAAGGTTTTGGTTGTGACCGCGTGTGTGCCGAACAGCTATGCCCACGTACAATTACGAGTGCCGAAACGGGCCAATGGGCCTCTCGCTTCTTGAAGGCCTGATCGCCTGATTCTCGACGGCACAGCAAAGCAACAATCGGCCTGATTGTTTCTACCGTATTTCCCTGTGTGGCTGTCTAAGTGACTCGTAAAACAACTTGTATGAATTTGTTATTTTGCCGAGTAGTCTGCAAAACGAGTTCGTCGGACCGCTTTCCAAGCCTGCACATCTATTTTCGTTCACTTCAACAATTACTGTAGAATTCACTTACTTGGTGCGTCGCACTGCAGTAATCCACTTCCGTCGCCGTGTCGCTTCCCAAGATCTCGAAGGGAATCGGTATAGTTTGACGCTTGAATCACCTTCGTGACTGTGGCAGTCTTTCACGCAGCTGTAGCGACGTTTATTTTTTGGGGGAACTCTAGGAGTAGGCGAGATGTCACAGGAGCCCGGTGAGGTCATAGAGACATGAAGCCGGGACTAACTTTTAAGAAAAACAGTTCCCAAAAAGGCTCACGCCGATCCGAAATGCCACAATCACACGTGGTTTTTTAAATGCGCCCACCCGCAATCCCCGCGATCCTGGCCGTCCTGGCCCATCCAGTGTTTTATTTGGCAGCCGCTAGATGGCGCAACATGTCGTGCCAAACTGCATTGCCGGTTAATGTTTGGGTGACTTTCAATGAGGGGAGGGGGTGGAGTGGAGTGGAGAGATTCGTATTATTGAGATTCTGCTGTGTTTGCCTGCCCCCCCCCCCCCCCTCGCACACACACACACACAGTGTCGTTGCCCAAGGCGCCTCTGACTGTATGTTGCAAAACCTAATGTGTTTTGATCTGTATAGAAGCAGAAATTAATTTACTGACAGGGTGACAGTGCTGGTGAGCCCGAATCTAATTATGTACATGCAGGACGACTTCATTTTATGACTTCTTTATGCAGCATAGCACGAGACAGTCATTGCTTACTTGACATGCGAGTAGTTGCAACGACACGAGTTGGTAAGGTTGGCAGTATTGCACGTGAATAAATACTATCTTAAAGGCGTGATTTCAAAAATTAGTCTTCATTTCTTTAGTGCATAAAGCAGCCTGGCTGTTGCAACATCATAAGCAGCATACCACTTTAATGATAGTGACCACAGCACCCTCATGTCACCTTACTAAAAGTACCGCAAGGAAGAGCTGACACTACCTCCACAATTTTGCATCCTTGCAAATCGTAAAACAATTGAAAGTGATTAACTGATGGTGTGAAAACCAGCCAATCGCTTTCACTTGTTTTATGATGCATTACTGAAATCTCACCCTATTAGTAACAGTAGTGTACATTTTGTTTGGGCATATGAATGCTTCCTTCAATTACTACAACAAAGACATGGGGTTGAATGATTTGACTAACATAGCTCCTTAGCATGGGGCTAGATTGATGTTGTGAAAGAATATTGTGCTTTATTTATACTGCATGCACATCATTTGGGATAACATGGTGTGGCTAACGTCTTCTTTATTAAAGCTACAGTATGTCCTAAACGTATAAGCGAATCAAGATCTTGCTGTTACTCGTCTCTCTAACCTTCAATTTGCTCTCCTAGTTGCTGCTGTGGCTGATCCACCTGGTGAGGCTGTGGCCTTCTCTTGGCCACCTTTCTTTGCTGTCCGGGATCGTGAGGTACGTATCTGGGCCTACAGGGCACTTTGTCTATTGTTTCCACTCCATTGGCTCATTCTGGAGAACAGACTAATGGCACAAAAGACAAGGACACAAACGTTCAGGCACTCAAAGAGACAAACACAGGTGCTGGCTTAAAGGTGGACTAAAGACGTTTCTGAGATCGTCTGTTCTTGGTGATAACTAGGATTCCGTGTTTTCGGAGTTTATTTTTTTGTCAAATTCGGAGGGTGTTTTTCGGAGCTTATTTGTTTCCGAAAATTCGGAGTTTATAGGAGTTTATTTTTGTTTGATTCCACAATCTTTGAAATTCGGAGCTTAATTTCGCAGTGTTTCTTATGAAAAACAAAAAAATAATATCCGGGTGTTATACGTATGCTCGATAAGAAAAAATAAAACGCGCTTATATCAAATAATATTTCTTCAGCTGGGTTTGGTGTTGGTGCCATTGCCATTGGCAATACTAATTTGTCCCACGGCAAAAGTTGCACACATCTGTGGCTTGGGTAAACGCCGACACCTTTAAAATAAACTCGTGGAGGTAGTCGCTGGGAAGCACGTATTCATCCCATCCTATTCCATGCTACCCCGCGGCCACGCTAGGTAAAGTGGTAAAGGATGTAATTGGGAAGTTTCAACTGCCCCTCTTCCAATTTTATGCAATCTCTAGGATCCATATATAGTTTTAGCTGTTACAAAAACACAACCTCTCTTCCTCTTAAAACACAAATAGTATGGCCCAAACTGGAAACCAATACAGGGGCTTTTGTCGTGACCCGAATGCACAAGGACATGTCGTTCTGAACCTTGACAAGATGATCGGTAAGACCCCTTTTTGTCAATGAACCGAGATTTGAAAGAAAACTGTGGTGGCATTTTCCCGGGACCATTGACCCTTTACGCTGATCAAACTTAATTATAAAATACAGTCTTTATTTAGTTTATTGGAAGGGGGTGGGGGCATTGGCACATCAAAATTCGGAGTTTATCGGATAAATCCGAATTGATTAAAATTTTACCGGCGGGTGTTTTTCGGAGATTTTCGGATTTATCCGAAAACACTGAGCCCTAGTGATAACTCATTCGACGGGCTCTAAGGATCCTAAATATCCAAAAAATATGCTCGTTCGATGCCTATTTTCCTACTAAAAATACAAAAAATAGAAATAAAAGAAGATGGTTTATGTCCTGCCATAGGACGAGAAGGTGAACTATTTTCGAAAAAGTGTACATGCGGATGAGAGTAACAACAGTGCTATCTGACATCCGTGTCCCACAAATTACAGTTTAGCAGTGGCAATAATACCTATCCAGGGGTTAGTAAGCTAGCCCACTTCGCTAGTATAGACTAGCGAAGAAGACAGAGGTGAGACATATTCCTTCTCTTAAAGGGGCGCTCGGGAGCTTTCTAAGATGGCCTATTTATGGCCGTAACACGTTCTATGTGCTCTAAGCATCCCAAAAATTTAAATTTACATCATGTGCAGCATATTTCACTAATAAAAATCTGATAAAAGATAGTGAATCTCTGACCCACAGATGATGCCACCGAACCTGGCCGAATGTAGGCAAACAACAAACGGGGCTCATCCGACAATCACAAGCGATGGCTTCACGTGCGAACAAGCAGCCGACCAGTCCTTGTCGTCTGCACGGGAAGCCCTCGCTTGCAATTGACTGACGAGTGTCTTTCGCTGTTCCACCCTATTCGCCTTGATTTGGTTCAACCACATTCGCTGTCTTTGATTGCATTTTTTAATAGTGAAATAAGCTGCACATGATTGTAAGTTTTGGACTTTTTGGATGCTTAGAGCACATAGGTTGAGTTAGGAGCATAAATAGGCCATCCTGGAATACTAGGGAGTGCCCCTTTAATTTATTTCATTTTTTTATTTATATATGTACAATTCAGCATTTCAGTGAAACAAAGCAGGAACATGATTGCAGACGAAAGTGGAGAGCCCATTTGTGTTGCCTGTATTTCTCCACTTTTTGTGCATTTGCTAGACAGTGTTACTCACTGCAGATTCATCTTGGACCTGGCATCAAATGCGAGAGGCAGCATTTACACACGCCGTGGAAAAGGCTGCCACCCCTGCTTTCTCAGAATGGTCAGCCGATCACTATGGGAGCCTGCGGAGCTCTTCGATAGGAGTGTGTCAGGGCAAGCCTGCAGGCGTCTCCTCTAGGAGGGTGCAGTGGGCAAGAAGCCCCTAACACACGAAAAAGTTGACGCTCTGAGAGGTGGGTGTTTCTGATCAACCTGGAAGGGCACAGGATCTGTACTGGCTGAGCTGTGCTTAGCTGTGCACATAATGTGTGTATAGTGTGAGTTATTATTTACAATGATTTGAGATATAGCTAAATTGCGGTTACATCAAACGAAAATTGCAGCATCTCCCGATAGATTGAACTGCCAAGAGCGCCGTTTAGCTCTGCAAGCTGGCTTTCCCCCAGCGGCACATATCCCTTGGGGGAAAGCCAGCTTGCAGAGAAAGCTGACTTCTTCTTTTAAGCGACCACGTCTACTGCCCAGAAGAAAACAAAAAAAGGAAAATCTCTTCTGCAGAGGGAGATCGTTAGAGCCCTGCATATCCGCTGATAGCACAGTAAACGGGCGGATGCGGATAAAAATTAGACACATTTTGGCGGATTGCGGATCGGGTGCTGATGTCGGGCTGCGGATGCGGATATCCTCGGATCCAAATCTAAATTTTTGCCCGGTGGCATTCAGTTCGTCGACTGACGTTTCATCTAGAGATCGTTTCGTCGACATGCGAGGTTTGATCGAAAGGCTTCTCGTGTTTGTCTCATTGGAAAACCTGACACGTTTCGTCGCACACTATCCTTGCTATTTTCGTAACAAACTTTTTGCGTCTCGCCTGGTTACAGGGGAGAGGGGGTATGGTTTGGTTAGCTCGCCTTAGTAATCGCGTGCTAGCTTTTAGCGGCTTAGTGAAGAAATGCGTTGTCAACGAAACGTCTCAGAGGCATGTGCCCACAAAACGTACAGCATTGACGAACCGTGTGTCCATGAAATGCATGTCAATGAAAAGTTTTCCACGAAACATATTTCCACAAAACACGTTTCGAAGAAACAATAGGGATCCTAAGAAAGATCTGATTCTCACTGAAGATCGTTTCAGTTAGTGCGTTGCCTCTCGTCAAAAATGCTATCTATAAAAAAAGTAAAGATTGCAGGGCATCAATCGTCCCGAGAGAGCTAGTACATTGGCAGGGAAAGAGTGGAAACTTTCTCCGGGCGAAGAAAACCTCAAACGTACAAGTCACAACAAAGTAGAAGAAACGTCTCCCTCTCCGCAAAGGGTAGTGTGGTCATGATTCCAAAAACAAAGGAAGTGCCTCGACATCCTTTCTGTGCACTTCTTCTGGGCAAAGTCGCGGACTCCTAGGACGATCACATAACTGAGATAATTTCTCCTTCGACGCGCAGTGTCTCGGGAAGGCTGATTGCTTTTAATATGAATACGATGAAACTGATATTGATAAAATGACATCTCCTTTGAGAGGTGACCCAAAGATTTCTTTGTACAAAGATAAGCAAACAACTAAAAAAGTGCTTTTTGTATTTTCATTTTTTTCATTCTCGCTTGATGTTATGATTTACAATGAATGCCTGGAGTGTGAGTCGGATCTGGTTCCACATTTTGCGGATGTGGTTTGGATACGGATACAAAGTATGCGGATCGGATACGGATACAATAATGTAGAAAGTTTACATGCGGTTCGGATACAGATACAAAGTCTTCGGATGCGGATAATCAAACTTATCCGCGCAGGGCTCTAGAGATGCTGAGCCGGTAAACGAAGAAGTGGCCACTAAATTGCTGCGGTGAGCGTCCCTTATGACGTACAGATGCCCCTTCGAGAGTAAACTACTTTTCTAAATGTGGCGTGCTTGTTCGCAGTCAAATTCATTAAAACGTCTATTTAGAATATCCCGCTATATTGTAGTGGGAGACGGTTTTTTGCGGTTCTATGTAATCTGGTTTGACTGTACTATGTTGCCCAAAGGTAGGGGAAAGCAGATTCAATGCGGGAGGGCAGCCGAGTGATAATTTGACTGATTATCAGGCTGGACACGGCAGAACTTCCTTGTTTACTGTTGTAGGTGTGATTTTATTATTTTAAGCTTTTTTTTTGTGAATAACTGCTCGTGTATTTTTTCTATGCACTGTAGGTTTTATCACGCAATACCAACTTGCCCAAGCCATTATCTTCCCCATCCAGATGTGCTGGCAAAAACGGCATGGAAGAAAAAAGCCATGGACAGCCCTGTGTGCAAGGGAATGTGTGCGAGTGGTGCGTGTTGGGAAAAAATAAAATAGTAAGTTTCATTCTCTTTGTCTTTGTAGTTTTGATTCATGGCAGAATGAACACCTAAACCTTTGAACAATTGGTGTTCTTTTTGCAAAAGTTGCTAGTTGTTGTCTTCAGCAGTCCTTTCTGCATCTAAATTATACCGTGCATGCATGACCAGGTCACCCCACAAGACACTAGATCGGCCGGGTCACATCAGAACACACTTGACAGGGTCACGCCAAGACACCAGAACACGCCAAGGAACCAGAACACACCAGAGCACGCCAAGGAACCAGAACACACCAAATCACCAGAACACGCCAAGACCCGTGTCTGAATTTCCGCTCTGGTGTAAACGTCAGAAACACACCAGACCCGGGCTGGTGGATTTTTCAATAGGGTTACTCTTTGACGCTTCGGATGCTTTTGTCTTCCTGCATTTGCTAACTTCAGGCCTCACCCAAAATGCCAACAAAGAATCGAACATCCTCCCAATGACGCTCTCCGGCGATTGAAAACTAATGACTCTCACCCACCCGCTAAACACCTCCGCCGCCAAAAAAACAAAAAGAAAAGAAACTCCTAACTTTCATTTGTGCGACCCCAAAACACCGAAAAAAGAACCGAACATCCTCCCTAGGACGCGCTCGGGCGATGTACAACCTATTACTCACTAACGCGATAACCCGCAAAATATCTCCGCCCCAAACAAAAAAAAAACAAAAAACAAAACAAAAAAAACAATCTGTTTCGAGAGGCACCCTTCCTCAAAATCCCGACTGTCAACCCGACGACCTTGAAGATGCAAGTAGTCCGGGGCGCAATAACACATTGCGCAATTTCAGGGGCAAGTTTTGCGGACAGACTCATAGATGGCGCCAGGTGACAGCTGGATTTTTTTACATTTTGATAGGCTACAAACTTAGCTAAAATTTGTTACAATGAGATTCTCTGGAAAGAAGAACTTGTAAGAGATATATTCAAAAAGTCCTGGTCTTGAATATCGTCGAGCCTAAATTTGTATTTTGGCCCCGGTTTATTTTTAAATGTTCATGAAGAACGGAACGAAAAAAGGCTTTTTCAAGCATCTTTAAGTTCCCGTAAAAATTTAAGCTTAAAAATCAGGAAATGTAGCGCCGCAATATTACTCAGTTTTTCATTATCTTTCTATTAAAACCAATCCCAAGTCAATGCGTTCTATGGTTCTCGAGAAAACATACTAAAAAGTTGCCATTTGAATTGCATAGAGCTCGGGAGCTGCGATATCCTCTTAACGCGCTTCGAGTGATACACGCGCCTTCCGAATCCTAAATTTAACTTCCCGCGCGTTGCCGAGCAGCCAATCCGGCGTGAGCGTCGTTGCTAGGGTGTCTATCGCCTGCGCCGTAAAAAGAGCCAGGGACCAAAGCGCCCGGTGCGCATACACAATTGGCCCTCTCCTCCCCCCCCCCCCCCTCTTTTACAACGCCTACACAGTCACACACACGCCGTAAAAGTTAGTGATAGACCGAACCTGCCGAACTTCAGATTCGGCAAAGTTCCGCACATGCCGAAATTTTGAAGGAAAGTTCGGCAAAGACTTGGCAAAAGTCTGCGCACGCGCACGAACGCGACGGGCCGGGTCATGAATCGTAAATGGACGCCGCGCAGTCGCGCGGTTACCATCGCATAGTATAGTACATCCAGTGGTTACAGCGAGGTGTGGAGTAGGCAACACGGTAACTGTGCGTTTGTGAGCTTTTGCGAGTGTGGTTCTCTTCAATATGTTCTGCCTCAAGAACAGAACATCGACCAGTAATTTACGCAGTCCACTGCGCAAGTGACAAAAGATGCGCCATTCTGGATAACGTGATTTTCATTTGACCTTTCCACTAATGCAACGAGGTAGTTGAAATATTAGAGAGTTTTAGTAGACCGTTTCCACTTTCCGTTCCGCTCTGAGGGTGCAAAACTGCGCATGCGCGTCCTGTTTCGGCGGAATGGAAAGCGGAGGTCCAAAAACGCGTTTTAGTAGACCGTTTTTCTTCAGCGTAAAAGCGTTTCGAGAGCGTTCGGAAAATTCGCTTGCATAGCTTCTCAAGTGGACGTTTATAGGACTAGTAAGACAAAAAAACTAAACGTTAACACCATGAAAGTGAAAGGGAGCGTGTTTGTAAAGGTAGTAAAATCGAATGCGAGAATAATAAACACAAAAGAGTAGGCACACACCCGAAGCATATTAAGCTATAAAATATAAATATAATCGTTCCACCCTGTGTGCATGTGAAGCCGAAGGTATAAGCACGAGCATGTTGCTCTAAACGGTACACCTGCCCTCCACGAGCGCCCGTGCTGGTCAATGACGCTGAAAGGGCGGCACTCGCTCTTGTAGCTTCTGCTCCACTCGAATTAAAACTGAAACAGATTAACGTATTCGAAGTAGAAAAATGAAAGAAAAGAACGAAGTTTGAGCATTTAGAGTACACCCTTTTACGAAGTACGAGCACAGTGTTTCTCAAGACTAGCAAGGCACCTGCACGATGAATCCCCGCGGTTCTCAAGGAAGGAGACTTCTACACTGTACTTCTACTGACGAGATTAAGCTGGTCAGACATCGAATCAATGATTTGTATTCCTCGTGCCATGAAGCGCCGAAGCTTCTTTTCCGAACGCGTCTGCTCCATATTGCCAACGTAGAAGAGAAACTCTTTAGGAGGCAATCCCGCATAAAGAAGGACTTGGCTGCTCTGCAAGTGGGCCTCCAAATCCCAGCACCCGACAGATCGGCGCAGGGTGTTGCCAAACTGGCCAGACGCTTTGCATGGGTCTTTGTCGACTGGCCTATAGTAACCGTCTGTTTGAACTTGGATGAGCATTTGGACGTAACTTGTCGGTGTTCTCCAGTATTGTGAACCTCATCGTGGGTCTCATTGACGAGAGGTTCGGCCACCTGCTCGCTGACATGAACAAACATACACACTAAACATTATCACACCCTTAAGGGTGTAAATGGCTTGTCCTATAACTAACACCCTTCTGGGTGTAGCAAAACGCCCTAAGAAAAGGGCGTTTTTCCTAACACCCCTAAAGGACGGCGTTATTCCGAACACCCTTAAAATAGGGTGTGATTCCACTGTACAACTTTTTATTAGGGTGTTATGACTAGGCAGTACGCCATCTAAATCGGGTCTACCACCGCCAGAAAGGAAAATAAAAAAGACGCGATGACCAACACCCATAAAGTAGGGTGTAATTACCCAAATGAGTGCACGAAAAAATGTCTGAAAATGAGTCGAAACACGCCTGGTTCACTTTTTATTTTTCGATCAAGGTTCTACCAGGTTCTACTAAATTCTTTAGAGACGATTGCAAGCAGGTCATCTGGCCGCAGCCATATCTCTGTTTATGCGGGCAAGTGCGTACAATTACAAGCTTGCCAAAGGGCAAAGCTATGTTCACGCGCGCGTCATCAAACTTGGCGGGCAAGACTGAAAAAAATAGTTCCCCTTTATCCTCGCTATGTCGCCACGACCAAGACGCTTCTGAACCAGTCGTGGTCCGTGCGTGTAAGGTCATAAACATTCCAACCGGATATTGTTTCATAACCCCCTTAAATTGTACAACCGAAGGTAATAGTGCAATCTCCGACTTTACTTTTCTTGCGACATTTATGCTTTCTAGCACTGGTGACGTCGACAAAACTCGCAGGCTTGCAAAGACAGAACGACCGGGAGTTGCTCGGGACGTAAGTGGCAGTTCTATTGAGACTGAAGCAGGACTACTGTCAGAAGCATGCTTGCAGAGTACTTACAAATAAAAGAGCGATCTCATATAATCCGTGATAGATGCATAATCCAATTCGGGCAGCACGGAACAATCCACAAACACAATATCGAGGATGAAGGCGGTCGCTCACATTCAACGTAAGTTTCGTGGTCGCCGATGAACAGCTCTCTGTCGTGGTAGATGCGTAATCCGGTTCGGGCAGCACAAAACGACGGAAACACAATGTCGAGGTTGAAGGCGGTCGATCACATTCAATGGATGTCTCACGGCCGAAGATGAGCAGCTCTTTGTCGAAACGCGTCCAACAAACACAGCACAATAATTCCATGGACTCCGACGAAATAAACGACCATTACTGAAAAGTTGTCATGGATGGATCTAGGCCAACTCGTCGAAAGCCAACTCGTCAACGGCCAACTCGACGGCGGCCCATTCGTCGAATAGGCCAATTCGTCATAGGGCAACTCGTCAAAGAAAAACTCGTCAAGGAGGCCAACTAGTCGCCGCTGTTTCAAAGCCATAATATAAAATTTTTGTCCTGAAATTTGAAAGCAAATCCTGCCCTATAGTAATCCGTAATATCGCCTCACGGTAATAGACCTAGAGTGTGATCTTTCTTGTCGAACTTGCAGCTTTCTCCGCTTTCACGGTGCAGTGGGGGATGATCACTACGTCGCGCGTGTATCACTGGGGCGCGTGTTAACCTACTCGGCCCACCCGTTGACGCCGCTTTGCGGCGACAGCCTGCGGCGCATCATAACATAAATGCTAACCCACCTGGCCCACCAGTCATGCCGTTTCGCTTCAGCAGCCTGCGGTGGCTCCTTACAAAATGTAATAAAGGAAAAAAAGGCGATCCCGAAATTACCATTTCTCAACTTGTCTCAAGCTACTGTCCTGTCTTCGCCCTCTTGTAATTTTTCTTTCCGTCTTTTAACCCAACAAGGGCGCTGTCCCTAGTCCAAACACAAATAAAGATTTAGGTCAGAAGGTAACAAGGAACCACGAACCTTATCTCGGACCGTCATTCAACCTATTCGACGAATCGCCCTTTGACATATTGCCCCTTTCGACAAGTTGACCTTCGACGAATCGCCCTATTAAGAATTGGCCTATTCGACGAATTTGCCGTCGACGAGTTGGCCGTCGACGAGTTGGCTTTCGACGAGTTGGCCGGATCCCGTCATGGATGTATTCGGGCCGTTCACGACGCAAAATTCCGGCCGTGACTGCAACGCACGAACAAGAGAAATACACTGACGGGCGCCCCTTTTTGAAAACCGGACCTAAGTGGCCCATACAACTCACCATAACTTGGCATACGGCAAGAACTACGGCCCCAGTGAGCCCATCAGCGCGCGCAAGAGCGAGTCACGTGACAAGTTTTCGTCCAAGCGTTTTTGTCCTACGGAGAGCGGTCACGTGTTTCGCGCCGCCCCTGTGATTTGCTAGAAGCGGCCTTCGCACTCGCTCACAGCCACACGAAGACACAGAAGAAGGTGTGGAGGCTTATCAGCAGACGAGGTCAAAGGGGGTTGGACAAAGCAATTAATCCCCCTCCGCTGCTTTGTATCGGCACCTGCACTGCCCCGGGAAGGTCGCGAAATGGGACCCGTCTGGGAGTATGAAACAATAAAAATGGGACCCGCTGAGAGAATTAAACAATAAAAGACGCGGCTTCACGTATAAAAAACAAAAAAAAAGCGTCGGGACGCAAGATTTTTTGGTGTCAATACGCAGAGATAAGAGTCGTGAACCCAAGCGGGGGTGTTATGAATCGGGCACTTTCGATGGTCTTGCGACATTGTTTCTTCAGAAGTGCACACAAAAATAAAATCTCAGTGAAATTGCTATAAGTAGTGCGTAACTCAGTCTGGTGAGTTTGTAATACCCGAAATGAAGGCGCCACAGTTTGTTCAAGGCTTCATCGCAGGAGGTCTTTCTTGGGTTAATATTAAGCAGATTCCGTTTTGCTTAATCTTGTTTTGTTTTGTGTTTTGACGTCGGATTTTAGGCAGGCAAGACATAAAAATACCTCGCCGGCATAGCCGATTCACGCAGGACACTCTTGACACTCAACCGAAAAAGGCGCCGCGTACGGTATGTTAGGATGGCGTCGGCGCGACCCATCCCAATTTTCACAAATATGGGCTAGACCAAAATAGTATCGGCACAATCTTTCCGATATAACTCCACAACGGCGCAATACTGTGTTCTGCCTCGGTCGTATATTTACACGTTTTCGTTCATATTTTGCGAGCGGAGATGATTTATTTAAAATCAAAATTGAACTGATAAAACTGATGCACGCGCGACACGTAATTTTCGGCTCGTGTCGGACGGAGAGTTCAATCGGAGTTGCAAATCTATTCTCTAGAATGTCCTAATCATACGCCACTTCGTGTGGCGATTAATTATACTCGATGTTTGTACCGCCGTGCCTCAGCAACAGCTTCACCAAAGCAATAGACATGGGGCGTGGAACCGGCGCGGCGATGACGGTGCCATTCACGAAATTCCTACTACTTACGCAGGTCATTTCCAGTGTTCCTCAACACCAGTCCTACATCGACAACAACATCGTCCAAGGATCCCTCGCGACATCACGGTGGATCGACGGAGGGCAAGAATATAGCGATTCCCTGAACCTAACGAGGGCGTCAACTGATTTCGGCCGATGCGACTTGCCGCTCTACGAACACTGGAGTGGCAACGCGGTTGTCTACACTCTACAAAAGGCGGACTCTCCCAGTCTGCTGTTGGGGCGTGGAACCGGCGCGGCGATGACGGTGCCTTTCACGAAATTCCTACTGCTTACGCAGGTTAGTAGATCAGTGCCTGGCGCAGTAGTAGTAGTAGTAGTATGCGTTTTGGGAAGGGGGGGTTGGGAAACCGACTGTTGTTGGGGCGTACTTAGACGCCCATGTCACAGTCGGTGCCTGGCGCACGGTTTGCTGTATATGCTTTGCCGGTTCCACCCCAAAATATTTACAACAGTGTCAAAAAACACTCGATTCGAATGTCGCGTGTACGAAGGCGTTTCCTTTTGTTGCGACGGCTTTCGTTTTACCTGTTACTGCTCTTGCTGTGCGGGGACGTTGAGCTAAACCCCGGGCCAACTTTACAGATGATTTTTGATGGACAAGAAGCAATTAAGGCCCAACTTCAAGGCATTGAGGCTAATCAAGTTTACGCAAAATGTGGTTTTGGAATATGTAAAAAAACGGCTCTCATCGTTGGAAGCACAAGTTGCAACGCTGACAAACTTGGAGTCAGTAGTGAATAAGTGTAGAAAGAGCTGCGAAGACCAGCAGCGTATCACACATTCGCTCATGTCAAAGGTTGACGATCTTGAAAACCGTAGTAGGCGATGCAAACTAGTGTTTTACGGTGTTGCGGATACAAATGCGCAAGAAACATGGTCTGTATCTGAAACATTGGTTCGGGAAATATGCGAGACAAAACTTGGCGTAAAGACTACAACAATCGAAAGAGCACACAGGATTGGCAAATTCCAGGCGGATAAAACTCGACCTATAATTGCTAACTTCGCGTTGTTCAAACAAAAGCAAACTATCCTAGAAAATGCGAAACACTTGAAGGGAACTCGTATCAGTTTATCGGAGGATTTCTCTGACGTAGTGCGCAGAAAACGGCGGCATCTCTGGGAATTTGCCAAATCACGCAAAACTGATGATACACGAGTTAGACTCAAACATGATGTACTAATTCTAAATGATGTTAAATATGTTTTCGACGATGATACAAGTCAAGTAGTCCAGTTCAAGTGACCGAGTACTGGCTCGCCCAAAACTGCTTCCTTTGTTGTAATTAACTGCCGGAGCATCAAAAACAAAATTGAAGATTTCAAAAGCCTGATACAAACTGTTAAACCGTCGGTTGTTATCGGCACGGAATCCTGGCTGGACGAGGATATAGCTGATTGCGAGGTATTTCCCGAGCATTTTACGTGTTATCGAAAAGACAGAAATTGTCACGGCGGCGGTGTGTTTATCTTGGTCGACCAAAATATTCCTTCAGGCAGAATAGAAGTTGAAAGCTCGTGCGAGGCGGTGTGGTGCCAATTGAGACTTTGTGATGGAAAAACCTTATCAGTATGTTCTTTCTATCGGGCACCAGCAAGTTCAGTTGAGGTATTATCAGAATTCACAACCATGACTGAAGCAATAAAAACTGATTGTATTGTAATAGGTGGTGATTTCAATCTCCCTAATTTTGACTGGAACCAACAGGGCGCTTTTTCTGGCGCAACTCGAGGGCACGCTGCAGTTATGTCTAATTTTATGAATTTGTTTGCACTCACTCAGACTGTGTTGCAGCCAACTCGAGGAAACCACGTTCTAGATCTTTTTCTCACAAATGAACCAGTCCTGTTACAGTGTACCCTAGTAATACCAGGTATTAGCGATCATGACATTGTTGTTTGTGAAATGAATCTAGGGCACAAAAAAATTGACAACAGCAGTACTAGACGTATTTACAATTATGCGAAAGCCAACACAGCGGAGATTTGCAACGCGCTAGACTCGTACTTTATAGTTTTCGAAACACTTGCTGAATCTTGTACTGTAAGCGACCTTTGGATATTTTTTAAGAGGAAGACACTAGAACTTCAAGAGCGCTTTGTCCCTACTTGGATCCTAACTACCAGACGAAATAAAAGCAAGCCTTGGTTTACAAAACAACTTCAAAGGTTGACACAGCGAAAACAAAGAATTTATCGTGCATTTAAGAACAACCCGATTGATGTAAATCTCAACAAATTGAAAGCAATATCCAGCGAATTAAAAACTAAAATAGCCGAAGCGAAATGTGCTTACTTTGAATCATTTCAGGGTAAAGTTAAAGAAAATCCGAAAGAACTTTGGAAGTACATTAAGAAAAATAAAAAAAGATAACGTATCGGTTCCTACTCTTCTAGATAGTGACAATATCATTAACAAACTTATTGATAAAGCGGAATGTTTCAACAGTTATTTCAGCTCTGTATTTTCGTTACCAGTGGCAGATAATGTCCGAACTGAAAGGCCTGTTTGGGGTGGAGTAGCGCCCATGGAGGACATATTGTTTGATTCACATGGGATAAACATTTTACTGGAGCGATCAAGTGTTTCAAAGGCTGCAGGCCCGGACGGCTTACCAAATGCCCTGCTGAAATCTTGTGCACGTTCGATTACTCCATATTTGAAAGGGATTTTTGAGAAGTCTTTGCATGATTGCGCTCTTCCTAATGACTGGAAAATAGCGTCTGTTTTCCCCGGTCACAAATCAGGCGCTCGTAATGTTATTTCAAATTGCCGTCCTATTTTTAACTTCCGTTTGTTGCAAAATTCTGGAACAGATTTTATATACGTCTATTCTGAAGCACATTGATGGTTATTCTCTGTTTAACCCATTCCAACACGGCTTCCGGAAAGGGCTGTCGTGCGTGACACAGTTAACGGAATTCACCCACGATATCGCACAAGCACTGGACAACCGTGCAACTGTAGACTGTGTCTTTATAAACTTTTGGAAAGCATTCGACTTGGTTCCCCATACATTATTAGTGCAAAAATTATCGAATTTTAATATTAAACCTAAAGTTATTTCCTGTATTGCTGAGTATCTCCGTGAAATTCGTCAGTACGTCGTAGTTAGTGGTGCAGCATCGACAATCGCTGATTTGACATCAGGGGTGCCACAGGGATCAGTCTTATGACCTTTACTTTTTTTAATTTATATAAATGATATTAATGAAAACGTTACGTCGTGTATAAGAATGTTTGCCGATGATTGCGTACTGTATAAAAAAATAACCTGTGAAAGTGATAATCAGATAGTACAGAATGATTTAGATGCAATATACACCTGGTGCGAAAAATGGGGGATGAAACTTAATCTAGATAAAACTGTGTCCATGACGTTTTCGAGAAAGCAAGTGAAAACTAATTTTCGTTATGTAGTCAACAATATTATTTTACAAACAGTGTCTGAATATAAGTATTTAGGCGTCTACTTCACAACCTCGCTGAGTTGGCATCGACATGTGAATTTCACTATTGCAAAAGCTAGCAGATCTTTAGGGTTCATAAAGCGCAACACTAGACAGTTTCTTCATGACATCCGAGAACTCTTGTATAAAACTAATGTGCGCTCTATACTAGAATATGCCTGCACGGTATGGGACCCTCCGACAAACACTGACAAAGAGAAAATAGAGAAAGTGCAAAACCTAGCCGCTCGGTATGTGTTAGGAAAACCAAAACGGGGTGGTGATTTTAGCGCGACGCGTGCAAGACAAACATTAAAATGGGACACACTCAAGCACCGTCGAGCAAAGCTTCGTTTAAAGCTTTTCCATGGCATAGATCATTCACAATCTGGTATTCCATGCGAACCCTATATTTCTTCACCACATTATGTATCTGCTCGTGTGGATCATGCCCACAAAGTGCGTGAGCTTAGATGCAAGACTGTAGCATACAGTAGCTCTTTTTTCCCTAAAACGATTTCCCAATGGAATCGGTTGCCTTCAACCATAGCGTCTGTTATAGACAATGATGCTTTTCATGCTGCCCTGGAAACAGTCACGTCATTCGATTGAATGGGTTCATAGCATGATTCTAATAATGTTTTTGTAAAACTTGTTGCGATCTTCTCCGTGTTTCGCGGTAGATGTGACTTTGTTGTTTCATGTTCGCGATATCTTTTTGTTCGAATGGTTGTCTTTTTATGAATGTTTCCAATGTAGTACCTGTTACGTCATACTTGATTTTTTGTGTATAACCCCCCCCCACTGTAATGCCGAAAGGCGCTGTGGGTATCAAATAAATAAATAAATAAATAATAAAACGCCTATGAAATCATGGGTGTATTTGACAGCATCACCATTACACCCCTTTCACACCATGTGAATGAAGGGCGTAAAATTCGCCCATACACCCTTTTTAAACGATTTTGGACATAATTGCTACAAGTGGGGCGTAAAAAGGGCGTGTAAGGGGTGTAAGACGTCAGCACACCCTTTTTACACCTACCGATATTTAGAAATCGTGTAAAAATGGTGTAAAACGGGTGTTTTTCCTAACTTACAGACTTCTTACACCATTTTTACATGATTATGGGTGTTACAATGTTTAGTGTGTAGGGGGTTTACCCTGGTGAAACTGGAGCTGTGCTCACAGGTGAGACCCCGCATGGTTTGTGTAAATTTTATGTTTCCATTGTTTTTAGCACAGCTGCTCTGTCTACTAACAATTACTCTTTGATACGCCAATAATTGACGTTTTTACTTTTGTTTCGGCACAAAAAAACAAGGTGTACATGGGCAGTGTCAGGGCAACTCACGACGAGCGCGCTTGTAATCTGTGAGTTTTAGTAGGCCACTTTTATGAGCCCTCTATGCTCTACTTTACGCTCTGGAAGAAGCATCGTCCCCACCGCGCATGCGTAGCCCGCTCTGAGTTGGAGCGTATAGTTAGCGGAGTGAGCGTGCGCTCCGCTTTAAAAGTTGCAGAGCGGACTGCCTTCAGCGTCCTTAGCGTGATCGCTTAGATCTCAAGGTGGCTGCTCTTACTCAATACGCGTCGATGTTTTTCACCTTGAGCTCAGCTTGAAAGAGGCCAAATCAAGAAGTAAAGCGTACGCCCCACGCGTGAAAAGTAAACCATTCCATTTGAGTTCTATGTAACACAAAAGAGCATAATCATACGAAGTGAACGAGTATCACTTTGCAACCAACACGGTGTCGGTAAAGTCGTCGCGTTTTTGTGGGCCTTCTATGGCTATGCAATCAGATGTACGGGAGCGCGTGCTTGAACGCCGATTATACCTGTGCACGCGTCCTCCTGTCGAAAATGACACTGAAAGTTGACCACGAGCATAGCGCTCGCAAGCCGCACAAAAAAAAAAACATTCCTCTTAACTTTATTTATTCATATTCGCTCGCAATTTATGAATTGTTTAACTTTCCTCCGGAAGTGTTCGCCTTGGATTTCCTTGGTAGATTTAGAAAATAATAGAGACTTGAATTCAGCCTGTTTAGGAGTGCAACCGATGGTTCCACTATTCTTCGAGGCCGCCTAATTTTGGCCAAGTGTCTAGAGAGCGAGAGAGCTGCGTCATTGTTTGTCGCGGATGCGAGACTAAATGTATTAGACACGAATGCTGCGTCAGTGCTGAATACGAACTCTGTTCTAGTCACAAGTCTCGCACTAAAAGAGATGCCCAAAATATGGCGGTCGAATATGTTACCCGGCGGTGTTTCGAAAAGAGTTACCAAAAATGGTCGAAAGAATATTCCACGTCAACTTTTTGTCTGGTGAAAACCAGACAGGCATAAACAACGCAAAATTTAGCAAACACAACACTGTACTTCTAAGCAATAGCGGTAGACTAGAATGCACATGAATGCACAATTTGACGGCCTCACACCTAAGCGAAATCAAGAAACAACTATTTTTTTTTAATTTACGATACACATTTTTTTACAACCCTACCATGGAAATACTCTTTATTTTATATGAGGAACAAGTCCCATATCACATGTTTTGGTAGTGTTTAAATACTGCCGTGTTGTAAGAGTGTCTTTTTCTTCTTTTCATCAGGCCGTGAAAGACAAGGGAGCACCCCTGGACAACTGATGGGGTTTTGTTGACCGCACAGCCCGCCCATATGCCGTCCATCAAAGAATCAGAAGCCATACTTTTCTGGTCACAAGAGGGTGCTCGTCGTGAAGCACCAGGCAGTGATGTGCGTAGACGGCACAATTTGTCAGCTGGACGAACCCTACAAAGACCATGGGCATGATTTTTTTTTAATATTAGATTGCGTAAAGTGACCACAGTGAATCATACCTAAGCTTTTGTACTGAGCGAAATACTTGTCCAACTAGGCTGAAAGGCATCTAGAAATATTTTAATAAAACAACATTTACTAACGACTCCCATTTTACTTCTCAGATGTGCGTGTGAATATTGCATCTGATCAAATTACAGTGTTTCTGTTGACTTCAGAATTGTAAAAGTAACGCGATTTCAAAAACACACAAAAAAAAATGAAAAGAAGTGTAGCCAAGCAAAATGGTTTCATCTCATCCCCCAAGGCAGATACATACACTGCGCTCCACTGTTAATACGAACACGATAAAATCGCTTTTATTTGCAGTTTATGTCTTTGACAGCTATTGAAAGAGCTGAAAGTTTGTCGTTCAGATTAGTGCCCCAAACGAGCGCTTTATTCCACATTAATAGGTTGATGTCAGCCCCTCGTATTTAAGGTGAAAAATGAAAACATGATATTGATTGTTCCCGGTAACAATGTCGCGCAGTGCACAGAAACACCAAGGTACCCTATCAGAAACCGAAGCATACGAAGAAGAAACTAATTTCATTGGGAAAACAAAAAAGGTAGAGGTATAAATGGAGCACTCACTTTCGCTAATTTGCATTGTCTTGCTGCCTAAAGCAACCTAAAAATATCTGTCCGTTTGCCGACTGCTTTAGTCTTTATTTTTTGGCTCTGGAGAGACGCGGCACCGCGGAAAGGCAGCAGTCCGTACCATGGAGGCTTGCGTTGCCGCGTATATGGAACATGATAATGTGATGAGTATGTACATGCAAGACGACGACGACATGGGTTGTTGCTATTGGGGAGGATGGCAGTCCGATTCGCAGAAGTCCAGATTTCGTGGAGGCGGGTAGGGCGGGTGAGCAGCGAGCCATGGGGATATGGCACGCCGTTCGATCGGTGCATGAAGGAGCCCCAGGAACATGATGGCGCTGTTGCTCCAAGGAGGTAGCCCAGCCAAAGTAGAAGCTGCCGCCTCCTAGGAACCGAGGCCCAGGGGCTCAGATTGAGGCACCGCCGTCGCCCGGTGTGTCATCCTCTAAACGTCGCCGTCGTCAGCTCACAAAGAAAAATCGAGCGCGCTGACTTAGACAAGGCAGCACCTGTCCCCACCGTTCATGGGCCGTGAAAGGATTGCGGCCAGCAATTTCCCGAAGCAGCCAGAGGTTCTCGACCACCGTGAAACGTTTTATTGAGAACGCCGTTTGTCGAGGATCTTTCTCGGTTAAGAATTAAATAGGCCGAGCAGTAAATGTCGTACCGTTTAATCGGTCGTTCTCATAGTTCAAGCATTACAAAAAAAGCCCTCCTGCCTCGTCGTCGTCTTCCATGTCTCGCTGTCGTTTCCACTTCATCCTTCTTGATTTTCCACATCCTCCCGAGACGGAGAAGCGTGATGAATCTCAAGGAGATATAGCTTTTGAACTGACCTTTGAAAAACATTTCCGTGTTGGTCCCTGACGATGCACGCTCGAACGTGACCATCTTTCCCTTTGACGGTGTCTGTAACTTTTACCAGTTTCCAAAAATACCGTGGACAGTTCTTTTCTTCAAGAAGTACCACGTCACCTACATCCAGGTTTGTGGACTTGATATTGGGGTAGTGATGAGCAGATCGTAGTTTCCAAGATGTATTCTTTTCTCCACCTGGTCCAAAAATGGTCCAGCAGCTGTTGTCGGTATCGAAGCTTCTGAATCGCTTGACGTTGTGTGAGGGGCGTCAGAATCTCTTCCGTGCCGTTAATTTCTGGTAAAACAGTCAAGTTTTGTCCAACCAGAAAGTGAGCCGGGCAAAGTGGTGCCGGTTCGTCAACTTCTGAACAGACGTATGTTAAAGGTCTCGAATTAATAATAGCCTCCACTTCAGAGAGGACTGTTGACAACTCTTCGAAGCCCAGGCTGCTTCTTCCTAAGACTTTCCTGAGTGTTGTCTTTACTGAGCGCACCAGCCGTTCCCACCAGCCTCCCCACCAAGGAGCTCTTTCAACAATAAATTTCCACCGTATTCTGTGTTGAGCAAGGTAGGAAGTGAAGTCTGGGTGGTTCAGGCTTTTCAAGATGTTCCTCAGGTCATTTGATGCCTTCTTAAATGTTTTAGCATTGTCGGAGAATATCGTGCTGGGTACTCCTCTGCGCGAAATGAAACGCCGAAATGCCAAAAGAAAGGCGTCAGTTGAAAGATTAGTTGATAATTCCAGATGAACCGCTCTCGTTGTGGCACAGGTGAACATGACTATGTAAGTCTTAGCATCGTTCATCTTTCCGTTCCGGTTTTTCGCATAGAGTGGTCCTGCAAAATCCACTCCCGTTACCTCGAAAGGTTTTGTTTCGTTGATTCTATCGGCTGGAAGTGGAGCGAATTGCACCTGAGTTGGTTTAGTACTGAACCTACGACACTTACGACATGTACGAATTATCTTCTTGGTTAATTGTCGTGCTCGAGGTATCCAGAATCGTTGTCTCAAAACAGTCATCGTACTAGTCACACCTTCATGAAGCAACTGGTTATGAGCATTCAGGACAATCAGTTCTGTAAAATGCTTGTCGTTCGGCAGAATGATAGGATGTTTCACTGCACTTGGAGCGTGCAGCTCATGTAGCCTTCCTGTTACCCTGAGTATACGATGTTGGTCCAGAAAGGGGTGAAGATCAGCCAGGGGTGAGCTTTTTTTCCACTTGATGGTCTCTGGTCAGTAAGCTGACTTCCCTTTCGAAGGCTTCGTTTTGAACTTGCCTTATCCAATATTGTTCTGTCGCGGCATAATCAGCAGCTTTCAAGTGTCCTTCTTTTCTTTCCCGATTTTCGCTCCTGCAATTGCTGACAAACCTGATAACCCAGGCTGTAACTTGAAGCAATCTCGACAAGCTACTGTACTTCGTCACATCAAGGATTGGAATCGCTTCAAGACTTGTCGTTTGAAGGTATACTTTGGTGATGCAGCGCTCGTTGCTTTGGAGTTCCAAATGAGTATCTGAAGTAGGTTGGTCTTTAGGCCATTTAACTGGATCTTGAACAAGCCAGCTGGGTCCTTTCCACCACATGGAGCTATCCCGCAGCGTTGCTGCTGATTCTCCTCTCGTGAGCAGGTCCGCAGGGTTACTGTTCCCAGGGCAGTGCCTCCAGTTTTCGGGAACACTTTGTGATTGGATTTCTAGTACGCGATGTTTTACGAAAGGCTTCCATCTTTCTACTGAGCCCTGAATCCAACTAAGTACCACAGTGGAATCCGTCCACATGGTATATCGAAAAGGAATGTCAGGGTGCGTCTTGCGTAGGTAGTCTAGCAGTCTAGTTCCAACAACAGCTCCCATCAGTTCCAGACGCGGTAACGTTAATGTTTTGATCGGCGCAACCCTTGATTTAGCTGTCACTCGAGCCGTTGAAACTTCTCCGCTTTGAGTTTCGATTCGCATGTAAGCACATGCTCCATAGGCTTGTGTACTTGCGTCCACAAAGATGTGCAGCTGTGTTTCTATGACTGCTGTCAGCCCATTCTTGAGGTGTCTTGGAACTAAAATACCGTAGAGCTGAAACAGCTCAGTACACCATTCTTCCCAGTCTCCTCTCTGGCGCTCCGGAAGCTCTTCATCCCATTTTAGTTTAAGCCTCCGCAAACTCTGGAATAGAATCTTTGCTCGTATCGTGAATGGTGTAATCAATCCCATTGGATCGAAGACTCGTGACGCTGCTTGTAGCACATACCGTTTAGTGTCTCGTTTGTTTTGTAGAAATGAGATTAGACTATCCACTGAAAATTTGAAACAATCTTTGGCCTTGTCCCAGGTCATCCCCAATACTTTCGAGATCCTCGAGAATCTTCTGTCAGTGTTTTCTGCTATCACGTCTGTCTCTATTTCATTCATAATTTGCTGCAGTTCAGCATCGTTAGAAGACCATTTTCTTAGCTTCATGCCTGCATCGTTCATGATGATCTTGGAGGTTTTGTACAATTCGGTTGCTTCTTCCAGCGTATCTGCACCCACAAGAAGATCGTCCACGTAGAATGAGCTCTGTAATATTTTTGCAATGCTCTCTTGATCTCTAGTGACGTTCTTCAGATGGTGCTGTATAGTTGCAGACAACATAAACAGACTCGACAGTCGCTCCAAAAGGAACTCTTGTCATCCGCCATTCCTGAATGTTCTTAAATTTCATCTGGGAAAGAAGCTCGTCTTCAAACCACAGGAACCTGAATGCGTTGCGATCTTCCTTTTAAATTGGATTTGTAGAAACGCTTTCTCAATGTCTACAGTTAGTACAATCGCAAGCGCTCTAAGGCGAAGAAGGATTTGAAGTATTTCTGGATTCAGGTTAGGACCTTTTTCGAGGAAGTGATTAAGCGGTTCGCACCCTTTTTCGTGAGATGAAGCGTCAAACACCACCCTCAACTTCGTGGTAACAGACTCCTCTTTGAGGATTTCCCGATGAGGCATGTAATATGTTCGTGTCTCAGCTTGATCGTGCTGGCCGAGCGGTACTAGTTCCGCATGTCCCATCTTCATATACTGGCGGATTGCCTCGTCATAACGCCCAAGTAGATCGTCCTGACTCGAAATTCGTTTGATCAGGCGATGTAGGCGTGTCAGAGCTATCTGACGATTATCCTTCAACACCTCACACAGTCTTCTTTCCAGGGCAATGCTACTTGGTACCTTTCACCAACCTTGACAATACTCTTGTCAAAGCGCGATGCTACACTCTGTTGAGTGTTAGATGTCTCCACGTCTGTGATTCCCATGCTGTCAAGTTCCCAAAAAGCCTTGAGAGTTTGGGTCGCTGTTTCCTCGTCGGTCATGGTTTGGGCGCTGAGGAAGCTCACAATCAGGGTCGTTTTTAATAGTATTCCCTTTTGTATCGAGGGTCCTTGGAGAGTCCATCCCATCACAGTTTTTAGGGCTACCAATCCACTGCTTTCCTTGGATCTAAGGATTTCACCTGTTACAAGCTTCCATAGTTGATCTGATCCGATGAGAAGACTTATTCCAGGTGTTCTTTGTACGCCAGAAAATACTATGTCATCAGCGAGATTTCTCTTCCGATCCCTCAGAAAACGGGCGAAAGTGTCGTCGGAAATTAAGGTAGCTATATCCTGGCAAATTACCGGTATGGTAATTGCCTCGATTGTGCACTCAGTTTCGTTATACTGGCTTCTTATTCGAACCTCAACAACATTGCTATGGTGCAAGGTTTTGCTTGAGGTGCTAGCAAAAGTATTTAGTGCTAGCTTCGTCTTTCTTAAGATTCTGAGATTTAGGCGGCGTGCGATATCTTCTGTGATGAACGACCGTTGACTGCCTCCATCAATGATGCCCTGATATAGCTACTGCCTATTTCACTGATGGCCCACGCACGAAATGTTTGTAGGTGGATGTTATTGCTCTCACCTAGCTCAGTAGAAGTCTTGTGCTTAGGATCAGAGGAAGACACGCAAACGACTGAGTCTTTCTTCGTGTTTTCCTTCCTCGTCCGGGCGAATGACGGATCACACATCGTTATCGCGTGTCGTCCGTTACAATTTGGGCACCGTAGCTGCCTTTTGCAATCTCTTGCGCGATGTCCTTTGATGGTGCAGCGGAAACATCTCATGTCCTTTCCCAGTAACTTCTTCTTCTCCACAAGAGTCTTCTCAGAGTCGCAAGAATGTGTAGCGTGCCTTTTTGAATGGCAGAAATAGCACTCGCCTGTTGTTTGCTGAGAACTATGTGAGCTGTGAAGCGCCGAAGCAGACGCACGAGATTCTTGCTTTCGCTCGTTCGCACGGGCTCCGCTGTAGTTGCTCCTTTCCCTGCTTTCAACTTCAATTCGAAGAAATTGTAGCATCTCGTCTAGTTCTGACGTAGATGCAGATGCAGGTGATGAAGTTGCGTTGCCCCCTCTGCTGCTGCGTTGTTTGGAGCCTTGTATGAAACTTGTCTGTGGTATTGCACCACAATGTCGTGAGGCATCGATGTGATGAGAATATCACAAAGCATGGCCGCGAAACTTCCCGTCGGCACGTTTAGTGAGTTGAGAGCTCGAATGTTCAGCTGCGTAGTGTCGTACAAGTTCCTCAGACCCATGGTGTCTGTAGAGGATCGAACACGGGGAAGATTTCGAAGGGCCGCCAGATGTACTTGCTCTATCCTCCTTTGATCACCGAAACGTTGCTTTAATAGTTGAATGGCATCAGCATAGCACGCTTCCGTTGTGGGTAGTCCTGCTATTGCAGCTGCTGCGTCTCCAGTCAGGTAGCGGCGTAAATAATGAAATTTATCCGTCGTTGACAACGTGCGATTTGAGTGAATTGTTCCTTCATACTGTTCCCAAAACGTCCGCCACTGGGTGACGTCCCCCCTGAAGGTAGTAATGTCCAGTTTTGGTAGTCTGGATCCACTCATCCTGAAGACTGTGTCATGCGCATTGGGCGTAGTCGTTGCTGTTGCCGGAATCATGGGGCGTCTACTGGTCTCCAATTCCTCAATCTTGAAGCGGAGCTGCGCAATAAACATGACGGCATGGCCTTGGTATTCTGCAGCAGCGGCGTACTCGTCCTCGAACTCCTCTGCTGATAGCAGCGGCTCTAACTCCTCGTTAATTCTATCAAGTTCCGCGTTGCTCGTAGTGAGGCGTTCCTTGATTCCGATGAGCCTGCTCAGGTCTATATCAGGGCTGTTCATCAGTGTGGTAGCGTCGTTTATCATCCTGGTGTTTTGGGCTCGTCGAGTGGTACGCTTCGCCTTCAATCTGTCCATTGCAATTTGTTAGGGACGATTGGCTTTCGCTTGGTTGGCAGGAATTCCTCTTGAAAGATCTTCGCGTTACAATCCCGATGGTTTGCCTCCGTCGTTAAAGACTCCGAGTTCCACTGTTAGGGTTAGCAACGAAAAGTCACCAGTACCTGGTAAATTTGCAGCTTCGTCTGGGCTCGGAGATGATGTCGTGAAGCAGTCTCCCGGGTTTCGGCACCAAAATGTCGAGGATCTTTCTCGGTTAAGAATTAAATAGGCCGAGCAGTAAATGTCGTACCGTTTAATCGGTCGTTCTCATAGTTCAAGCATTACAAAAAAAAATCCCTCCTGCCTCGTCGTCGTCTTCCATGTATCGCTGTCGTTTCCACTTCATCCTTCTTGATTTTCCACCGTTTCGAACAGAAGATATCAGCTGAGCGTCGCGGGCGTCGAAGTCGGCGTAGAGCAGAGTCGAACGCTGGGGCGAAACTGACTGTGGCTCGCTACGCGAAGCCCCTTATTTACACGCGTGAGCTTCTGGAATAATCGGCGCAGGAAAGTTCGACGCGTAGAACATTCGCACCTCGAACAAGCACCAGGACTCTCGAATTTGCCAGAAAACTAAAATGCAGGGATAAACAAAAGACACGTCGCTCCCAGGAATTGAAACCTGACTTTCCCCGTGGGAGGCAGGTACGATAACCGTTAGGCTACACACGCGCTGCCTGATTGGCAAGCTGCGCGCGCGGTATTACTGCAACTCCACCTCCAAGGGTTTCCGCGCCAAATGCCGCGCGCGCAGCTGGCCAAGCAGGCAGCGTGCGCGTGGGCTAACGGTTACCGTACCTCCCTCCCACGTGAAAAGCCAGGGTTCGATTCCTGGGGGCGACGTGTCTTTTGTTTATCCGTGCATTTTAGTGTTCTGGCAAATTCGAGAATCCTGGTGCTTGTTCGAGGTGCGAATGTTCTACGCGTCGAACTTTCCTGCGGCGATTATTCCAGAAGCTCACGCGTGTACAAAAGGTACCAAAAATAAGAAATTGCGTTATTTACTTTTGACGAAAAAGTAAAATAAAGTCTAGATTAACAAAAAAAAAATAAAACGTCGTGTTCATACGACTCCACATTAATTTTTCCACATCAGCCATATATCTTTTACCTGAATCGGAAGGTTGCCATGAAGTCTGGTAGGTACTTCGCCTAAATACACGTCATAGGTGTAACTTTGCATTGTAGTGTGAAAAACTGAAACGTAGTTGCAAGTGCTCTTGAACTGAGGAATTAATTGCAGTGTATTACATCATGGAATTCCTACCTCGTTGCGACATATCTCAGGAAATATAGTTTACAAAATTCGCTTTAGAATATATAGGGTGCAGCCGTAAGGACCAAAATTTTGGCACCCCTTGCAAAATTCGAAATGCAAAAGTACACACTTGAAATTTAGCACGTTAACGTAGTTTCGCAAAACGTTTTTTGTCAATTTTTTAGCACAATTCTGAGGTATAGTGAAGTATTATAAATAAAGCAACAGCTGAGCCAGGTTGAAGGGTGGACAGCATGCACAGTATCGAAAACGCTGTCATTGACGAGAAATCTTAAAAGTGATATGGCAGGTCCTTGGGCACTACAGGACGCTTGTTTAGGGTGACTCCGAGTTACACCCAAGACTGTGTATTCATGGGAGTGGCCGAAATTACCGATCACTAGGGAGTTGAAGGAACACCGATCCCATGATTCCTGGAGTGCTGGCCGGGGCGCTTGGGGTATTAGCAAATGGTCTATTCCGTCCGAATACACATGCTTTCGAGAAAATACCTTCGAGCAACGAAGCCAGATCCGATTGACTCCATTGTTCCACGTTGACCCAAATCGAGACCGTTATCAATTGACATCCCGTTCAGTCTCGACGTATGCTCGGTGTTTTATGGCCGTTAAATGGGAACTTATTTCAGCGTTGACATAACGTTATCACAGACGTACGCTCGACATGTTATGTCGGTAAATGGGACATTAGGATATCGTTAATATGACGCTCTCAATTGACATCCCGTTCAGTTTAGCCGTATACTAAACGTTTTATGGTCGATAGGTGGGACATTGTTTCAAGGTTGATATAACGTTATCAATTAACTTCCCGTCAAATTCAGACGTGCACTCGACGTTCCAAGGTCGTTAAGTGGGACGTTATGTCGACGTAAAATCCATGCTTTTTTCCAGACATTAGCCTTTCTATATTACGTCGAAGGGACCTGACGTTCAGACTTTCGACGTTCTTTCGACATGTGGTTCCTGACTTCATCGACTTTCTTTCGACGTTTTTCCAACGTATCTGTGCTGCATGGGGAGCTTGCCACAATGTATGGGATGCAGCTGGCATCCTCGTCATAATGTGATACATGTTTTCTCCCTCCTTTTCTTTCCTTTTTACGTACTTCCTGTAGTGTGTATATTCTGTGCATTTATTTGTCTGTTTTCTTTTTTTCATATGAGGTGGCGGGCTGGCAGCATACATCTACAAGCTACTAAAAAAGGTAATTAAGTTAAGTTCCTGAGTATTAGCCTCAAAACTAATTTGAGTAGAGTAGAAATTACTCAAATGGAAAGTAATTGGGTAAATTATTAATTACCGTAAAAGTAGCGAATTAATTTTCAAGTTACTTTTATTTTTTCTATGCTAACAAGGAAGTACCTACATAGGTTTTAATGCGTTAGCGAAATTCTGCTAGCCGAATATAAAGCGGCTTGTGTTTTCACAAAAATGCTTTAATAGCTGGTTCTGCTTGTGCATGCCTAATTGTTGTGTACTTCTTTTTGGTCAAGGATGTACTGCGGATATATCCTTTCACCTTTGAGGTTTAGAACTTCCTGAGCTTGATTTTGAAGACAGTGTTCGATTGCTTACTGTATTGCGTAAAGTACGTCTAAAACTACTTGGAAGTACACAGTAAATGAGAGCTTATGTACTTCGAGTAAACTAGTAACTACACCGGGTGCAATGTACTTGAAGTAAAGTGCTATAAATACAATGTACTTTCAAAGTAAGGTAGAAGTACTTTTTTACACACTCCTTCAGAATGCACTTTCATTCCCTATACAGGGTTTTATTTTTTTATTTTTTTTTGTTAACTGGCTGGTATGCATTATTGCTTCAGGGGAAATCGGCGGTGCGTCAGTTTTTTTCGAAAAGGGCGGCAAAATCGGAAGTGCATCAGTTTTTCTTTGTTTTTGGATATGGCGGCAACTAATACGCCACAGAGTAATTGCTCTATTCTCGCTGATGAACCATTTAACACAATCAAATTATAAGACAATTATTTGTATCGGTCTTAGTGCCGCCAATACTTCACTCAGAGAAATGACCAGATGACGTCTCGAAAGACAGCACAAGCTATACAGGAGCACCAGATGAACTTCAGAGCGGGTGCTGCACTTTGTTACCTCCTTTGAGTGAGAATTTAGTGCGTATACATCCTGTAGTGGGCAAGACTTCCAACATGAGGAAAAGCGGGGACAAGTCCTTCCTTCAATGCGTCAAGTCTCCTTGAGCTTCGAGATACAAAGAAACGCCAGTCTTCGGCGCTAATCCCACAGTTACTCGGCCTCTCTTGCGTCGTGTCTGTTCGCTCCCCGCGCCTCGTAGCAGTGTTGTTGAAGTGGGGGGCTCGTTAAAATCTTGGGGGGTTTTGGACTATCCAAATCACTTTCTTCCTCCCCCCCCTTTTCTACGCCACAAGCGTCCCCCTCTGCAAATATCAGCTGATATTTCAATATCTAATCTCTCTTGATAGGCAAAACAACGACAAAAATTCGAAAGTATTTTGTAATTTAAGTAGAAGTCACTCGGAAAAGTAGTTAAGGTAAACTACTGATTACAGAAATAGAAATGCAATTAAAAGTTACTAAACTACCCAGAAAAGTAGTTAAACCACAGTAATTGAGTAAAGTACAGGCTGTCACAAACAAAAAGTTTACAGGTTTTTTAACGCAAAAATAAACTAGGCATCGCCGAACGCTCATTCTCCGCCAAAGGTAGCGCTAGAGGTCAGAACCGGATGCCACGGTTTCAGCCCGATCCGATACCTTATTCAAAAGTTACAAGTGATTTTCTGAAATTTCAATGGAAAAATGGCAGCCGACGGTTGTTTTCGATTACATGGGGCTCTATGGCACCAGAACCCGAAAACGGGAAAAAATGGGCTCCATTTTCCCATTGAAATTTTCAAAAAATCAGTTACTATTTTTTGAATAAGGTAATCGGATCGGGCTGAAACTTTGGCGTCTGGTTGTGACCTCTAGCGCTACCTTTGGGAGGAGAATGAGCGTTCAGCGATGCCCCCCCCCCCCCCCCTCAAAATCAGGTTTGTACGCCACTGGCAGTAATGAAACCTTTGGACGCGTGTGGCTTTACTCCACGACTCTACATTTTCTATTGCATTGAATCCTTTGGATTACTGGATTACTGTAAAGGAGTCGCGAGGGACCCCCTCACCGGTTGGTCCTCCTTCCACGACCGCGGCGAAGTTTGCGGTCGTGGACGGTGACCGCGTTTCGCCCGAGCAGGCACCCGCGGCGAAGACGTTGTCTCTTCCGCGAAGGGGACGTTTTGTTTTGTGTGTGCGCGTGTTTTTTTGTGTGCTCCAGCGTCCCACAGGGTACGCTGGGGACGATCGAGTTTCGGGCCAGGAGCTCTGGTGTGGTGCCACTCTGTCTGGAACCCAAGGCTGTGCCAATGTTACAGATTGTCAGCCGTGGCCGTTGCAAACTTGATGTACGGCCAGGTCGGCCCCCTGCTGACCATTGGAGAGTTGACGCCACGTGACTTCGAGAAGGTTTGAAACCATTGGTTAAAACTTCCCTGAGGGCGAGGGAGTGAGTGCCTTCAAAAGCCTTGGACGGGGCGAGGGAGGTCGATTTTGGGACTGATTTGGACATCTGTTAGACCTGTTCGATGCCAATATGCCAATGTCTCCTCCTTTGTACAAATGTACAAAGTTTGTAAAATAAATTGGTTCGCCAAAAATCTCGCAAAGTCTCCATCGCCTCCTGAGAACTTCAACAACCATGAGCCTGCAAAAGCTTGGCAGGCCCAAAGTACCACCAACGAACGAACAAACATTTGCTTTACATTCACATGATTAATAATTTAAGTATTTCATTAAAAAGATCGAAATGTTTCTGATGACCGTAATGGCTTAGGTATCATAAATTCAAATCCATTAGAGTTAATAATTTACTTGAAAACCTTTCATTCCTCGTACTGTCCCAGAACGTTAGCCATATGATATCGGCGAGTTTAATATTTAAGCTCTATATTAGATGCGTCCCATGAAGCGTAAAGTTAAGTATATAGAAACCATGCATATTAAGTAAGGTGTTTTCTTTTGTTGGAACTTTCCAGTGTTGTGTCGGCCTTGTTTTTTAGCTTTCTTTGTGGGCGTCGGCGTTTTGGAGGGAGCATTTGCGTGGGCAAATCGGCCGAGAGGAGGGAGCGGCTCCCTCGCGGTCGCTAAGAAACGTCTCGTGTTTCGGGAGTCTGCTCGGACAGATCCCTGGGACAGCCCGTTCTTGGGGCTACTTGTGGATGTTAACCGAGTGTGCCTGTGTATAGAGGGGTTTGCCGTTTAGTGTAAAATTGTCGCTTTTTGCCCGATGCAATAATTTAGCGGTTGGCGCCAGCCAGACTGAAAATTATGCAGATAACGACTCTACAAGGAATTTGGGTTTGGCGGTTGCAGCGCCAGGCTAACAGCTCGCCGACCATTGGAGAACCGTATACCACATGTGACTGGTGGAATTGAAGAGATTGGTCAGTTCCCGTGGGGAAAGGAGGTCCCTACGGGCCTACAAAAGGAGTGCGGAGAGGATTTTTAAGAGATTCGGACTTTGGATTTGATTGAGAGAAATTGGGGACGGGGGTTGAAACTTTAGACGAGGCAGGATCGTCTCCCAAGTTGGGACTTGTAACTAGTGTAAATAAATGCACATAGTCCTCTACAAGCAGTGAGTCGACCCGTCATTCAGCGACGTTCGTGCCACCACGCTCCAGACCATCGGAGCGGAACCTGCCTTCCACACCACCGGGAGGACCAACAACTTTAACTCGTAATATAAGATATTTTTCGTCGTTATAATTTTTCCGTCTTTCCGATTCGAATGCGGCTCTTCTAAGTTGCATGTCGAGTTCCGGGATAATCTTTTTGAGGACTTCTACTTTTCTTTGAATTTTTTATTCTGAGGCACCTAATTTCATTACTTACTGTTAGGAACTGCAAACATTCATCTTTTTCTTCGACTGTCGCTTTCCTGTCCTTAATGGCTCGCACTTGAGATGTTCAGCTTTTCTTATTTTATTTTTAATAATATACGAATATAATTCCCTCTCCATGGTTTATGGTGAGAGCGTAAAATATATGGTTCTGAAAAGGTGATTTAAAACATGAAGGCTCTAGGTTTGCACCTAGTCACCGTTATAATTTATCATATTAAGCGGAAAAATATACAATATGTGTAAGCAGTATCAGAAAGAACATATCTGCATTAGTATTCACGCTTCTTCTACTACAATCTAACAAAGCTTAATATATGAATACGATGATTATAAAGTGATTTATTTATTTAAATGGATATTGAAGCACGCGATTCCATCAAAGATCCCGAGAATATGCTTCTTCTTCTTTTGTCCAGCCCTTATTCGACTTCGTTCGCTTCTTTCTTCTTTGTGTCATTACTCCCCCACGGGAGTAAATGGCGTCTCGTCATTTTGCGGAAGGTGTTATGGCTTGAGCCTTAGAATGTGGACGGCCTGCGGTTGGTTAGCGTGTTTATTTTCAAGAGATTCACAAGGCTTAAGGAGATAATTAACGTCGGTGACTTGTCGAATGACCTGGTATGGGCCTTGGTGGCGTGGAAGGATATTTACGCGCGGCCAACGCGTCGTTGTCGTGTGCACAGCAGGACCAGATCTCCAGGAGAGTATGATACGTCATGGTGAGTTTAATTATAACTTACACATTGACGATATTGTAAATTGAGCGTTAGAAAATGTGCCAGTGTTCGCGCCTCTTTCGCAAGGCATGTGATGTCGACTGCGTAGTCCGTGAGAAATGACTCGTCATGTGCTAGTAGAAGGGAATTATCATGATGGACGGTTCACAGCTAATGACAAGATACAACTGAGAATAACGGGTCATGTCATGGCGCGATGAGTAATGGGCAACTGTAACGTATCAAATGACAGCGTGCCGATTGCAATGCACGTCACTTGGTATCTAGAGAAAAATCCTATCAGTGATTGTCCTGTTGAGGCATTCTACCATCCCGTTTGGGTGTGTGTTGTACCCGTTTGTACGGTTGTCGAGTATAGCGCAGAGCCGTAAAAATGTCAGCAACAACCCTTGAAACAAACGGACGGCCGCGGTCAGAGACATGTTCTCCAGGTGCACCATGCTTCACCATTACGTCGTGTAATACGAACTCGGTTATGTCCACCGCTGCCCCCAGTCAGAAATGACTTTCTAACTGCGTACAGAGTGGCGTAATCAACTGCGACTGCGACCCGGCAATTACGAGCGGAAGACTCTGGTCAATCGTGATAATATGTTTAAAAAAGTTAGTGCAAAGTAAAAATATATTGAACAACCCTGATACTAACGAGTTAAAGATAGATGAGCGGTATCTTAGTCACCGTCGTCCAGTCGTTTTTTGTGTTGCCCACTCACTTCACGCAGATTAGAAGATCGCACAACGTGAATAATTCCACCGACATATAAGGCACCTTGAAAGGGCATGGCATAACTTGGAGAAGACTGCCTTAGGCCTCAGTATGACTTATCATGCTTGCTGTCCAAGATGCTGTTATCTGAAACAAATTATACTTTATAGCATTAGCCAGTAATTTGTTTTATGAGCCACCAAACACCTGTTCACTTTTTTAAGGTTGTTCTGGACTGCGTTCACAAAACTATACCATACATACACAAAGTTGAATGTGTGGCGATTGAATTTACCATAAATCGATTCGTATTTATATGTGCTTCTTCTATACAATGCTTTAATTTATTCTTGCTCATTGGCATAAAACTTAAGTACCAAATATTATCAACTAATAAATGATCCCTGGAGCATTACTTTATTCCTTTTCACACTGACCTTGTGTGCATTCTTGTCTGGTACAATTTAATCAAAAAGCTACGACTGCTCGATGGTTAACTTTCTAGGTAAATTTGTAACATTGACACTTAAGTGCCAAAGTTAGGCTCTAATTCTGATTTCTCTGCTTGCATGTATCATCTTTGGGACTAAATAGCCATCAATTGCCAGATGAAAACTGTATAAAACAACGGACGCATCGAAATCATATTATTTTTACGTTAACTGAAGCCTTGGAGCGAAATTGTATTAGACCCAAGTTAGGCTCCTAGGACTGCTGAACTTGTGCGAACTTGGGGTTTCTCTGTCGTTCTACCTGGGAGATCAGGCCCTAGGATTTCCAAACATGGGACAGGTTAGGATTTTCTTCAAAGGGGCCTAGGTAATACTTAATTCGAAGTTTAAATAATCTTGATCTAAAGACCAAGGGTGTTGTTTCGCGTACTTTAAATAAGAAGTAATAATAATAATAATAATAATATTTATTTTTGCGGATAATTTCTCAAGTCGAGGCACGAGTCTGTCAAAGCCAGTAAAGGCTTGTGGGACAGCACCCTACTGGTCAAAATCACAATATCCCCCACACAAACAGTGTCAAGCTCACCATGCAGCCTCTGCACTGGAATGAAATAAAATATGATGAAAAAAAACATGCACATAATATCATTAAATACACTGTGATGCAATAAATAATCATGTAAACAAAAATAAAAAGGACAAAAAAAAAAACACCCCCACACACGCACACACACTCACGCATAGTTATGATGTTCCATTGAACTCTTGAAGCACTTGTTTGAGTTTTTTTAGAGAGTCCACACCATATATGTTTTCCCGGCAGGTCATTGAAGATTGATGGCACATAGTAATTGCGAATTCTTTTTCCATAGTTCGTGGTGATAGAAGGCACTTTATAACGTTCGGTCCGACGAAGTGATCTAGATACTATATGGGGTTCTTTATAGTCATCGTTCCAAAAATATTTCAGTACAACAGTCTGAACCAATAAAGCATTGAAGAGTGGCAAACCTAAAGTTTTTAGTTTTTCTTCTTCAGTTTCTGACGACGGACCATAGACAATACTCTTAAACATTCCTTTCAAAACTGAATCAATTTTTTGGCACCATATTACAGACCCATGCCCAAAAATTGTTATGCCATACCTTAAACACTGTACGCTAACGCTTGAGCTACCATCTTTTTGGTTGATTTAGGAATTAATGATCTTGTATTATAAAGTAAGCATGACACATTTCTCAGTTTTTACAGATATACATATGAAAATTCCATGACAAAGCACTATCAAACTCAATTCCTAAATACTTGACCTGATCTGTATAAGACACTGGGCAGCAGTTGCCGTCTGCACAGTCAGAAGTATGCATGTAAAGTGGATGATCAAATGTTATATTTCTTAGCGGATTATGAAAGCAGACAAGTTTAGTTTTTGATATATTTACCTCAAGACAATTTCTTTTAAACCAGTCAAGTAAGCAGCAGGTGTCTTTTTGGAGTAGCGTCATTGCTGGAACATAATCAGATGGAGCGAGAGCAGTACCGTGTCGTCAGCGTATTGGAATAGTTTACATGTGGAGACAGCGTTGGACATATCATTGACAAACGCGTTGAAAAGAAGAGGAGACAAAACATATCCCTGTGGGACTCCAGCTTTTAAATTTACTTTGGAGCTTCGGCTATTGTTTATAGAAACTACTTGTGTACGGCCGCTCAAAAAGTTCTGAAGCAGAGAAAGGAATGGGCCGTGGAAACCAATTTTATGCAATTTTTTAAGTAGAATGCTATGGTTGACCGTGTCAAATGCTTTCGCCACGTCAATAAAAAGTGCACACGCGACCTGATGCCTTTCAAAAGCAAGATGCAGCTCATCAGCAAAATCTTCCAGAAGTGGCTGGGTCCCCCGGCCACTAACGAACCCATATTGCCTAGACGATAGGATATCAAAGCTATCTAGGTACGACGTCATAGTATTGAGAAGTAATATTATTAATAATTATAATAGTAATATTAATAAAAATATTTTTTATAATGCTCTTGAATTGAAATCACAGAATTGTTGTTAATATCTTCCATATTTTTTATTAATATTAATATTATGATTATTATTTGTTCTGCAATAAAATATTCACGCCGTGCCTAGAGTAACAAAACGTACACAAAATTAGGTTTACATTTCTTTCTTTCTTTCCTTTCGCGTCGCCTTTTTTTGGCTTCGAATATTATGATTTGTTTCCTCTGCTAGAGGGTGCCATCACCTATTCATTTGGCTTTGATGTGCGCCTTATGATAAACATTCTTTTTGGCTCTATGAACTATATGAAACTATTAATATAGTTCTACAATATTAAGATTGCTATTAATGACTAGTCCTTAATATTAATAATAATTCTTTATTTTTGTGCCCACAAACATCTTTTCAGTTTCCACTGTGGTGCACTATGGTGCACTTTGCTTTCTAATATTCTGTTATGCCTCAGTCAGTGAGATTTTTGTTACATATCTTTATGTTTTGCACAATAACTGTTTTTACTACGTCGCGTGTGTCGCAAGTTATTCTCATTCGTAATGATGTACCTGGCGTTGCAGGGTCATGTTCCAAAAACCTGGAAAGGATTTGACAGACCCCTTTCATTAATGTACAAACTTTAAAGTGGCAATAAACGTCTAACATTATTTAATAATATTTCAATTGGTGTTAAATTTGAAAAAAATATAAATTGTTTGTGGTACATCTGCAAGTAATAAGTGCTACAACGCGTATGTACAATAGAAAAAAATATCAACACTGCTATGGCAACACACGATCAAAACCTGATATTTTAGCCAAAGTTTTGCTCTGAATGTAATGTGCTTTCGCTATATTTCATCTAATATTAGAAACATAGAAACGCTTACGCCCTTGCAGCACGGTTTTCTAAAAGGATGGCATGTTGAAACATATTTGTGAACCTTTTAAGATTACTGTGTGCCATTTGTTTTAAAATTAGAACAAAGTAGAAGCAAGATAATTTGCTTTGTCAAAAGCCTTCGGCAAAGTAAGTCACGAGTTGCTTTTGTGCAAATTACATCTTATGGTGTCTGTCCAGAATTGTGCAACTGTTTTAAGAGTTATCTGTCTTTTTCGAACAAATAGTGTTCGGGTGGCTGACAGTGTTTCTAAAAAGTTGTTCTCAATATCAAGCGTACCCCACAGATTAATTTTGGGTCCTGTACTGTTTTCAGTTTTTATATTGACAGAGCGTCATGGTGTAAAAAATGCTGACCTGTTTTGTTTGCAGACAGCATCAAGTTGTTCAAGAGTGTTCATTGTCCTTTAGATTGTGATTTGATACCACATGGTGTGTCTAATATAGCACAGTGGTGTAAACAAAATAATTATTCCTTAATTCTTTAAAATGAAAAGTTACATTTATGTGCACATACAGTGCAATTATTGATAACACGTATTATCTTAAGGGCAAACCGATTGAACGAGTTTCAATTGTAAGTAATCTTGGTGTGTTCATTGACTGCGGATTAACTTGTAAAACTCCTGTTTCTTTTGTTGTCGACTCTGCAATTAAAGTTCTTAGAATTATATCGCGTTACACCAAGCATTTTAAGAACTCTATTTTTTATATATATATTAAATTTTTTAGCGGTTTCAAGGCTTGGGTTTGCGTCTGCGATTTAGAATTCAATATCTGTAACACAGGCTTTCATCTCGAAATGTTTGCTAAAAGATTTGTTCGAAATGTTATGATAGATGGACTGGACGACGGGTGTATATACTATGAACGCTTACTAACTAGATGTTCACTGTAGCTTTCATTCCACAGAATAACTTTCCTTGGTTTTGGTATTCCTGCATAAGATCATTATTGGTACTTGATTTTATATTACTTATTAGTAAAATCAATTTTGATGTACCTATCCGTGTTACGAGACAGTTCACCTGTTTCGATATTTGTTCAAAATGCCGTGTGTCACCTCTTTCTCGTTTACAGATATTATACAACAGCATTGTGCCACCTCAAGTTGATATCACCACACCCCTGTCTACATATATCGCTGTCAGTTGGACGAACTTTTGGTCACCTCATAGCGCCAAAGTGTATATGCGTACTTATTTTTATTTAGTAGGATTATCGTTTAAGAATTTCTATTGTACGAGTTGGTATACCTAAGAAAAGGCTGCTTTGCCGTTTTAGGGCACCCGAAAAATAAAGATTATTATTATTATTTTTATGCAAGACCAACATAAATGTGAACCTGTGCCTTGAGGAGAAGATGTCATCGGTGTGGGATTCATGTTTGTGCGTGTGTGTGTGAGTGTGTGCACGTGACAATGTGAACATTTTAATATGACTGCTGCTACTGCTGGGTCTTGTCCCACAAGCCCTTGAAGCTTTGACAAGTCCTGGAGCTTGAATGGTCAGACATTTGAAGAGCATAACGCGATATTGAAAAGTTTCCAATCGAACATAAGAACATTCTCAAGAAGTGTAACAAAACACTTTTGACACGCTTACTGCGTCAGAAAAGAATGGTTAAACAAGCAGCAGTGTAATTTCATTTAAATTGAATTACCTGAGTTCCGAGGATACAAAAACAATTATGCTAGAAAAACCTGCATATTATTAAACAGGGATCGTATATACTCCATGTGGCCTCCCAAGGCCGGACTCCTCAATTTGATCTCGTCCCCACTGCGGGCTTCTTTGTCTGACTTCTTGTGCAGTTACTTTTGAGCCGTTACATGTCAAACGACCCGAACGCTGCGCTCAACTACCTCCAATTTCTAAAAAAGTATTAAACAAAATCATGTCCTTTAGCTGCAATGTTTTTAGCCCTGCCGTTAAACATTTTTGACGAAAAGGATTTCTTTTGATGACGTGAGTTGCGGTTTTAACTTTTAGAAACAGCGTGAAAGTAGGCGCCACTTAATAATTTATGAAAAATTGATTTTTTTACGAAACACCCAACAATAGTTTTTTTTCTTCCTAAATTTACATGGCTTTCGTCTTACAATGTGGCCGGGCTTGTGTAGTTTTGTATAATATAAACTTTTTATTTAATACACAAGTTTTGTTTTTTTATTTTAGCACAATTTTTATATTCTTAAAAAATATTTAATTGCTCCCAGGACTTACTAGAAACTTTTACTGGCTGACCTGTAGGTATATAATACACTAAAAACGTTTGAACCGTTCAAATAAATATCTTGTAATAAAAACAAAATCCTGAGTTTGGAAAAAAGTGTGTTTTGACGCATAAACTGTCGGTTCTTTGACCCAGCGGTGTTTCAAGTAAAAACACAAAATATGAACTCTTTGAAAGAAGAATCGATTGCCTTTCGACTCTGAAAGTTTAATCAAGCTGATTTTTGTTTAAAGCGAGACAAAAAAAATTTTGAATTTGAACTCTCGCACCACAATTCAGCGTCGCTTCTTGATGACTCTTCGCTGCATAACACGCCCCCTGCGGCGATAGCTGGCACGATTAGGTCCCAAGAAAGAACGGAGTTTTCTGACAGTTCCCCTTGTCCGTCAATCCCGCTGCAAGAGAAGAAACGGCGGGTGTCGAGCTTTATTTTTAAGGGTCGTTCACACAGTTGCGTTCGGAGCGACCACTACGCTTACGAACGAATGCAACCGGATGGAACGACGAGTTGCCATAGCAACGAAGCGAGAAACGGTCGTTTCGTACGTGTTCGTTCGCAACGCAAGGTGTTGAGCCGGGCTGAGCTTTTTCGTTACGTTCGGAACGATGGGAGCGACAGACCAATCACAGGTCGAGGAGAGCTTGGTCGCGCGCGTTGTAAGCCGGTCGTGCCGGGCTCCTTCTATCTGTAAAAAAATGGCGTCGGTGGTGATCGTCGACGTGGACGGCGTGGTGGAAGCTCATCGTTCCTTGTAAAAGCGCTATCCTTGACTGTGAATTTTCGTCGCGTGTCGTTATGATAACCCAGCACGTAATAGAAGAGAAGATCCACCTACTTGTGCGGCGATCTCGTGGCGGTACTCTCAAGACAGCAGAAACGCCCGTGTCACCGTGTTTGTTTACTTCGACTGCAGTGGTGCTTTCTTAGCATTTGTGTCCTCGAACATCGCCCGGATTTCTCTTTTGGCGCATTCCATGCGTGTGCTCAAGTTCAAGGTATTAATGGTGCGTACCGTATAAAGGATGCGAATTTTCACGTTTTTTACCACCCGAGAAAGGTGATTAATGCTAGCAATCCTGAACGCTCGCAACGCCTATCTGATCACGAAATTTTATTTCTACGTTGCTATATCGCTGCTAAGATTACATCGTCTTTTATAATCGTAGAACAGGCGTGTGGCGAGATTTTTACTGTTGGCAAAGTCGTGTATTAAAGTCGTGATCGTGCTAGACGGCGTACTGCATCTTTTCTGTTTTTATAATGCACTACCCTGCAAGCGTATCCTGAAAAAAATTAATAAAGCTTGAGGTCATAGAAGATGGTCTGTCTATTTTCTGTTACACAAGTGAGTGGCAGTGCGTCCCCTTCTTTTTAGAGGCACCGCTGAACAGCTGACGGCGGCGGAGAGGCGGCCGCTGTGCTGCCGACCCGCTGCGCTTGTTGCAGTGGTTGCAGGAGTGTACGCGCGGCGCAGAGCGGTCGTTCCGGTCACAACGGACGCAGTCGTGGATAACGGGTTTGTTTCAGATGTCTGAACCAGCCTTTACACAGGTATTGTAGGCACACAGCAGATCTTTGTGACTGTACGCCGTGGCCAAAACCTCCGGCTGCTCCGGTGAGGACCTAGCGTCGGGCACGAAACCCCCGTCATGTTTCTAAGCGTAGCTGGGATGCTTACTATTGGCTAAAAGCAAGAGCTGAAGCTCGTGTCTCATTGGCTGTTGATTTGTGTGGTTGCATGCGGTTGCATGTGTGTGTACACGTCGCGCACAGTTGTCGTTGAAGTCGCAGCGGTTGCATTCGTTCGTAAGCATAGTGGTCGCCTTTCTGCATGTATGATTTGGTGATACCGGTGGTCCTGTAGTATAAGCGTTGTGTTGGAAAGAGAGCGGTCGCCTACATCATCGGATGCAATATCATACCAGCCGCACCAAATCTTATCGGCAAGCAAACTGGCTGCCAGTATAGACAGACGCGGCGCCATAGCGGTGCCGGTATCTCCGGTTATGCAGAACGCCAAAACAAACTAGCTGCATCCTTAATAACAAGAAATTAGGATTGTGTCATACCAGAACTGTACAAGCAGCAGATATGTTTCATGTACGTTTTTCCAATAGGGTAGACACAGGACCGTATTAAATTGTGAGACTTTTACGAAAACTGAGCCGAGATTTGTATTGCGATCGTTGTATACAACCATAAACTATTTTTACAATACAGTTGGCCCCAGAGATGTGTGCCTAGCTCCGATAGAAAACCCAAATACAGCAACGCGGCTGTCGGCACCTAGCAGAGGCATTGCAAAGCTGCCCGAGTTTCTTGTCGTAAAAGCACGTTTTGGGCTTAAAACAAAAGAAATGTAACTTATCTCGTTGGTACTATTATTAAAAATCAATAAGCAATTATTTGTGCGCGGTACTTCATTAAAATCTAAATGTAAAACTATAAGGTCACGTGTCTAGTGGTCAGAAATGTGCAACATGGATAGCGGCGGCCAATTGGGGGTCACTTTCAGCTGCGAGTGTATCGCTGTAAAGCCCTCTACCTCGCTGATTCAGTGGTACAGTCGCTGGACCGATGAGCTAGAGCTACTTCAGTGAACACCGACCAGAGCTGGGAAAATCCTGCATGGGATTCTTCAAAAATTGCCACGCTTTGGGGCTGGGCAATTGGAACCAGCTGATTTCGAGTAACCAAAAGGGGCAGGCGCAGGGGTTTTATTGTCATTCTTGATTTCAAAAAATGATCCAGCAGCACGGCTGATTGCAATCACGCCTGCGGTTTTCTGTATCAGTTTCAGAAGGCCGATTTAAAATGTTTGTTGTAAAATATGTATGAAATGTTATTTTCATCCGAAAAAAAAAGTTATTTATATTTAGAGTTTTAGACTAATTCTTCACACCAGCTTTCTGAGATGCTTCCTTAAAGCCAGATTAGACAGCGACAAGCATTGTTCATGGTGTTCACAAGCTGTTACTACACATGCTAGGTCGCTCACAATCCTTATATGAATGACATTTCCCGCAGTTGTGTTCTTGTCAGCCACTCCTCACTTGCCCAGGAGAATGCTTCCATGCATATTATTCAAACATATCGGTTTCATTCCTTGTGAACAGCCGATTTATTTAAGTCGAAAAAAGTCTCGGAGTTACTTTTGTGCAGTAGTTTAGGCAGAGCAGGGGCTTGTTTCAAACACCCCCCAAAAGGTTTCCTAGGCAATTCTCCCCACCACCACAGTCACAATCACCAATGGCTGTCATCCCGCTTTACTTTCATACCGCATTGAAAGGGCAAAGGAAGTGAAAGACTATCACTGGTGTTGTCTGAGAAAACCAGTAAATATGGTATGTGGCCGGAATGGGTTTTCGATTGAGGCAATTCTGGCACTGAAATGCGGTTTCTAGTGACACGAACTAAAGGTTTAGTAGAGTACACATATGCTTTCCTCTTTCGTTTTCTCAGGAATTGCACAATGACTGGACCATTTAGCTGTAGACTATTGTGCCAGAGGATTGCAGTTTGAGCTCAAAGTGTGAGCTGGGAGCATGGTAATGTTTTCCAAGTATAACTGTTTAGGGAGACATGAAATGTTCACATTTCAGTGTCGGGGTGAATGAATAATAATGGCAGCTCAAGGTAGAACATAGTTACAGTTGCGCACGAAAAGGACGGGGACAGAGAAGAACATGTAGGCAAGTGCACACGCACAACTATCTGTTGACGAAAGATTTTTAATCTATACCAACTTGCCCAACTGTATACATTACTATAGCTCAAGAAAGTCATTATCAGTATCAATTGTATGAATTTAGTCCGCAACTGCTTGTGTGTGCGGTTCAATGACGAGGGCAAATTGATATCTAACCTAACCTCCCCGCCCTCACTTTTTTCAGCTCCCCTTTGTTGAACCCATTCCAAGCAATGGCAATGCTACTGTCGAGACACGGTTGTAACGAAGTCGGCTATAACGAAATAGCGGCTACAGCGAAGCGATCACGATTTCCCATTCTCTTTTGCACTTCGTTAATCGAAGTCGCTTATGACGAAATAGCAGAAACAGCAAAGTGATTTCCGATTCCCATTGACTTCGTTATAACCAGTCTCGACAGTACCAAACATTTTGTACTCACACCCAAAACCCGTCATTCTAATCGTCCCTGCTGCAGATTCATGCCTGAAGTCAGGGTCACACTGGTTATACACCATACAAAATACTGTCTGCAGACATGTCCTAAATTGAGTCACTACCTGAATTGCTTGCCTCGTAGCAAACGAAGCACTGATGTTGCAGTGACTCGTTTTAGAACATGTTGGCAGACAGTTTTTTTGTACGACATATAAGCAGTGTGATGGCGGCTTTACAAGGCAGAAAGGACGATTATTTTCTTGTGTCCACCCCTTCAATAACAAATTCGGTTGTTTCTAATAGCCCAGCTACCAAGGCAAGACAATGCTTGAAGTGCCGAAGTTGGGATTTTCAGTGCTTTGGATGGCGTTCTGTTGTAGTAGCTGATATGTCCTGCGCTTGTACTACCGGTATGGAATGAAACGCGAACGGCGGAATGCGAGGGTGCAGATCTTACCAAGATATGTTCGACCCTCGCTCGGCACATACGAGCTTCCATGTTATACCGCCGCCGAGGTGTATCCCTTTTCAATAAGCCTTGTACAAGCAGGCCGATAAATTTATACGCCCTTGGAATTGATATGCCTGGCACATCGCTGTTCAACAAAGAGGGTCAACGAGCAATTTCTCACTTTTACACACGAGTCTACTGATAGCTACGCAAGAAAGCTTGCACATTCCTTCTTAAATAAGTGAGCAGCCTCATTTGAGCAATTGCAGCATTTGATACTTGTTTCTTCTTTTTGCTCACGGGCTACGGTTGTGCAAGGAAACTAATTTAATTTCTTGTCGATAAAGCATTACTACTTTGCAAGGACAGTGCTTGTCAGCTTTATCACCAGGGCCTCAACGTGGTTCTGGTGACTCACGTCAATGAAGCCCTACAAGACTGCCTTGCGCGAACTGCCTCAGCTTTCATTCCACACTTGCGGTACACCAGGGGCAATACAAATGTATTGCGATAGTATTTCTGAAATACATTTCGTACCTGTATTTCGGTATCACAGTACATCTTTTTCTCCAGAATCTGTTTTTCTGTATTTGCTACGTGTTTGACACCAATGCAAGTGCAAGCAGTCGCAGATCATATATATATCTACTCAGTTTGCTTGACGTGCAAGTGGGCGACAAGGCGGGGACGTAGGCCCCTTCGGTGACGGAGCTTCCAGCATACCGCCAGCTATCCGCAGAAGCTTTGGATGCGTTGAGCGAGGGTCAAACATATTTTAGTGGGACCTACAACCTCGGACTCTGCACCCTGTCGTTAGTTTCAAAAAGCACTCTAGGTACCGGTGCATGTGTCGAAAGCCATGGCTCCGCCGTTCGCGTTCCATTCCGTGCCACTAGTACTTTATTCTGCAAATGAGTCACATAAGGCATGTGCACACAAAGATCTCAATCATTTGGACCTTTTATCTTTACCATGACACCAGAAGATGGGACATCCACATTATCTGGCACCCTCTGGCATGTGTTGTTGTTTTGACAATAGATCAGCTGGGTGCATATGGTTGATGCCCAGGGACAGTCTTTATGCTGTCAAAGTTAGCTGCCATGAACAGAAGGAAAGGGAAATGAGACAAATTCTCAACTTTTTCCCGTGTATAAATAAGCTCCAACCTTGCAAATAATTGTAATGAGTTGTAATTATATTCCAAGTTTCAGGACTAGTGATTCCAAAAGGAGGTAAATTACATTTAATTTGTCAGCCTACTCAGTTACAAGTATAAATCCCTACCCCTGCATGGTTGACTGGCCACCGGACTCACACATCTGCGACAGCAGGATGCCGGCTGGTGACTGTGTATCTCCTGAAACGAGTACAAGAAACATTAATTCATACGCATTACTTGTAATATTAGGTGCCAATAATTCTGGGGAATCCCCTAGGAGGAGTGGATTTAGGAAAATAGTCAATGCACAGTTCCATCAAACTGGAGAACTACTCGTGCTTTCCAGGCTACCGGTGAACCTCTGAAAAAGTCCGCCTAAGTCGGGGATAGAAAGCGGGACCTTTTCAGGACTACTGGAGTGCTCTACCAACTGTGTTAACTAAGCATTAAGTGTCGGTAGAGCAAACGGATGCTATCAATGGCTAACCAGCGGTCAGTGTAAATGTGAAGATTCAGAGGAAATCTCCAAGGTGGAGTGGATTTATGAAAATAATATTTATTCATAGGGCGCAAGCTCCACTTTATTTACAAGCGATAACCATAGGAATGTCTGCCATGCCAAGACTCGTGGCAGTGATGCAACGCCGTGTGACACGGATTACGAGACCTTCCCGAACGGCGAGACTGGCTGGGATCACGGCGGCAGCAAAATAAATTTTAGCAGCTCATTTTTTTTTTGTTAATAGTTTTGATAAAGATTTGTTTGTTTTTATACCGGAAAACGTCTTTCTGTCGCCACAAGTTCATGTCAAACCTTTCGAGAACACTGAAAGTATTTTGTCGCAAAAATTTCCTAGTCGGTTTGAACCCAAACATCCAGGGATTGTCAAATCATTGCTGAGAATCGAGCACACCAGAAAGACTGCTGCCATACACAGAAGTGGCTCCACAACTGTATTCTGCTACAATATCCATTACTATCGAAACTGGAAGTGGTGGCTATCGACCCTATTGTCCCAGAGTTCTGTGTCGCAAGTTTTTGCTCTACGTGACCCTAGATGTGGTGCCCTGAAATACACGGCCACCAATGCCCCTTACTGATATTGTGACCCTAGATGTGGTACCCTGAAATACACAGCCACCAATGCCCCTTACTGATATTCAGTAAAAGGCATTGGTGACAGGAGTATATAAAAAGATGTCCAATCTGTCAAAACGATCGGAAGCCGGCAGCGGAGCCACTGCTTTTAACTCCTCTTGAGAACTCGTGGGACACCATCGGCATCAATCTCTTCACATTGGAAGGAAGAACCTACATAGTAATAAAGTGGTAATTTGAGCTAGTTTCACTACATAATAATGATAGACTACTACTCCAGATTCTTCGAGTTGGAGCAGCTAAAAGGGACAACGACAAAGGACATCGCTTGTGTCCTGGAATCACTCTTCGCATACTTTGGAGTACCAAGAACAAGCCGCAGAAACGACGGTTCACAGTTTGCTTCCGAAAATTTCCGCAGATTTGTGCATTCAGACTGGTGCGGCATCATACGAAACTGACACACAGGCTGCGACTGAACCAAGGTCCTGCATAACAGACATACACAGGACTGACTTGAAGCACAGGAAAACATGCGCAGACGGCAGCAATCACAAGAAGTAGACGCTTGCATAGACCGATTAGACCTGTAGTCTGTAGCCACAATAGTTCCCCACTTATTCCGAGGAAAGGGGGTGTCGTCGGATATACATACTTCTCACGGACGTCACAGTCGGTGCTTATGGGATACGTCAGTGCCATAACCAGGTACTGACATAGTTTCGGTTTCGGAATCGGCGCCGGTAACTTTGGCCGCTGCTGCGCTGGCTGCGTCGCTACGGCATTTGCGGCACACACAGTGCACAATTTTTTCTTCCGGTGTAGGGTCGCGGTCGCAGTGGTACAGTCATGACGATGTGCGCAATGTTCGGCTGCCGAAGCAAAGGCAAGTCCTCTGCACTGCAGAGTAACACACAGCCAAATGTAGGGCTACACCGTTTGCCAAAGGTGACAACGCGACAGTGTGAGCGTACAAAGCTTCTGTCCGAGAAACGCCGAAGCCTCAGGCTTGCTCGTATACATCGGAAGGATCTTAAAAACCTGAACAACGTCCGTGTCGGCGATCGTCACTTCATTAACGGTAAGAAATATGTTGCTCAAATGAATGTGGATTGCTGGATGCTTCTGTTCACACCCTGTGCGCATTGCCATAGCGGCCGAGGCAGTGTTTGATGTCTGGTAGTGTCACGCTGCAAGGATTTGCTTTTACCTTTCTCACAGCATTTTTGTCATTGTATAGTGTTTGTAGCACACTTGTGTTGATGGTGTCGCGGCGGCGGCACCAGGTTTACCTAGCTAAAATGCTGCGAATTCTAATGCGGCAAGTACGGGCACCCCTCTTCGTTTGCAGGCAAACCTTTGGGTCTTCGACTCTCATTAACACGCTTGTTTTATTGCCTGTCAACTCGCCTCGTTCAGCACGACGATACGATAAAAAATAACTACCAGTGTAGTGGCCCTAAAGATTGCTTCCTGCTCATTACAAATTATCTTCAAATAGATTAAGGGCAGACAACATCTCAAGACGTCGGTACACTGTGGTGGTGATTGTTCTCACCTATCGCTTGCCTGGAAAGTAGTATTAGTGGAAAGTTTCTACTTCTTTGAACATATGCCACCAGCAGTGAACCCACAGTCAGATTTCGGATGACATCTAGTTTGTATTGCTATTGTTGATATCAGGCACGTAGCCAGGATTTTGTTTTGGGGGCGCCCGCCCATAACAAAATGCTGTATGAGGGGGGATAGGAGGTCCCAGCATAATGGCAGAGTTCGGGGGGGGGGGGGGGGGCATGGGGCCCGGCCCCCCCCCCCCAAATTCTGCCATTATGCTGGGACCTCCTATCCCCCCTCATACAGCATTTTGGCCATGCCCTCCCCCCCCCCCCTGGCTACGTGCCTGGTTGATATGCATTTTACAAAAGGCATGCAGTCATTCTGTAAGAGTTCAATTTCCTCTATCTTAGTAGATGGAAGGGCCCCAAAAGCAAAATTTGTTGTTAAAGCCTTATTTATGCACTGACATTTCAGTGCAAAGAGATTCAACTTTAAAATTCAGTATTCGACTATATAGCGTCATGATTGAGACTTACCATTCTCGTCCGCCTGTCGATCAGCTGCTGCTGCAAGATGTTTTTCATATGAAGCAGCGGTGGCAACGTCTCTCATCGCGTGTGCCGCGCGCACTTGCGCAGCCGCACTCAACCGCGGACTGGCGGCCTGCGTTCTCTCCGTGCCCGTGGTACCCGTAGGACTTGTGGCGGCCTTCCTTGGCAGCACTTTCGGCAGGTGTCTGAATTCTCTGGCCAAGTCTGAGATCTCCTGAAGCTAATTTTCTTTTTTCGCGTATTGCTCTTCGGTCCCCGACCTACGTTTCGAGGAAATCAAAAGGAGAGTAAATGGCTGTTCGATTTTCCTTCCGAGTTTGACACGAACAAAAACAAAATTATAACTTACTTGCGGAGATTCGTGCGGTCTTGACGGCGAAACTAGGCTATTAAGAGATCGCATCGATCCCGGACGGAGCGGACGGTAAACGCGTTGCCGGCTGCTTCATTTAGTTTTCTTGTAACGGCGCCCCAGCGCGCCCAGTCAGCAAAGGGATTGATGTCCTGAACTGCACTGAGAAGTAGGACGTCATATTCGATAGAAAACCGCCTCCTTGAAGCGGGCAGCGGCGGAGGGATGCTGTCTACGTCGTCCATCTTGTCCAACTTCCGGCAACGTCTCGGCGACTGTCGCTGGTCTCGCGCGGTCTCGGCGACTCTCGCGAAGTCTCGCGAGGTCTCGCCCTTCGCTATTTCGTGAGCTCGTAGCGAAGCCCTTCGGAATTTCGCAAAAACCGCGCTAGCTACTGCGCATGCGCAGTAGTACAATCCTCACTGAGATAACGTTGCGGGATAGCGGGTACGGTCTACTACAATTCCCTATTACACGATACCCGCCGTTTCTTCCCTTGCAGCCGGAAGGACGGACAAGGGGAAGCGGCAGCGAACTCCGTTTTTTTTTTTTTGGGGGGGGGGGATCTAATCGTGTCAGCTATTGTCGCAGGTGGCGTGTTGTGCGGCGAAGAGGCGCTAAGAAGCGACGCCAGTTGGTTATGCAAAAGCTCAGCTTTAAAAAAAATGTTTTAAACGCGAATGAGTTTGATTAAACTTTCACTATCAGAAGATAATGGATCGTTCTTCCCAACGAACCATATTCCATATTTTTACTTGGACCACAGCAGGGTGACAGGAACTTCTGTTTAAAGCGTTAAAACACACTTTTTTGTGCAACTGCAGGATTTTGTTTTACTGAAAAATGTTTCATTGAACAGTTTTCAAATATATGTTTTTGTTTTAATTATATACCCAAAAGGTAGTCAGTAAAATGTTATATTCAGTCCCGGGAGCAATTCGGTATTTTCATAAATAACAAAAATGTTAAAAATATTGTGTCTATAAGATAATTAAATTAAACAAAACTGCACAAGCCCAACCGCATTATAAGTCGAAATACGTGCAAATTTAAGAAAGAAATATTGTGGGCTGTTTGTTAAAAAAAGCTGATTTTTCATCAATTATTGAGTGATGCCTAGTATCAGGCTGTTTTTGGAAGCTAAAAGCACGCTCAGGTCACTAAAAAAGTGTTTTCGTCAAATACATTTCAGTACAGGTCTAGAAACAATGTAAAAAATGCCGTGTCTTTTTTTTTCTTTTTTTTTTTCAAAATTGGAGGTGGTCGAGCGCGACGTCCATGACGTTTGACATGGACTGACCCTTTCTTATTATTGTTACTTAATTATTTCGCAACCTTTCGAGAATTACCCAACGATGACACGGCGAGGTACGGAACTTCTCTGGGAACCTATTCGGGTCCATGGATCGGGAGGTTTGGGGTCTGACACGACTTGATGGCTTTCGCTTCTAATCTAAAAGAGGTGTTCGTCAGCGTGAACTGGGTAAGAACCAACTCGCTGAACGAAGACTGCCACGTGGATTATTTTTGTTTCCCTTCAGCACGCGATAGCCACGCTGCTGGGACGGGATGCTAATTGGGGTGAGCGTTCCTTAGTGTACAAATAAAGCGACTTAGCCATCGGCTACATCAAGTGAACACTATGGCTTCTTATTTTTATATTTTTTATTTAATTGAATCAATTTACTCTCAGAGTCCGAAGGCATTACAGAGGGAGTAGGGTAATTATTCAAAACAAAAAATAAAGAGCTAACACGGAATAAAATGAATTAATACCCAGGAACAAGTCAAGAAATACGTGAGTACAAAAACACCCCCAGGTAGCACGCCAGAGGAATGCCCAACTTGGGCAAAAGTCTGGCAAACATAAGGGCCCAACTTTGGCGCAGTTAGGTTTTTGCACCATGGCACTCATCAGTGCCAAAGTACGGTGCCTAACTATATATATATAGCCTTATTTGGGCGATCCTAGGGCATGCCAAAGTTTGGCTCTTCTCTGGTACGCCAGAGGAGTGCCAAAGTTGGTGCCATACTTGAGCCATAACTGCCATAGTAAATCCTAATCTGGGAATGCGGGGCATGCCAAGGTTTGGCGTTTCTCTGGTCCGCCAGAGGAGCGCCAAAGTTGGTGCCATACTTGAGCCATAACTGCCATAGTAAATCCTAATCTGGGAATTCGGGGCATGCCAAGGTTTGGCGTTCCTCTGGTCCGCCAGAGGAGCGCCAAAGTTGGTGCCATATTTCAGCCCTAACTGCCAGAGCAACGCCTAATTTCGGTATTTGGTACGTGCCACACGCGCCCCAGAAGAGAATTAAATTAAACAAGCGTCTGAAACACGATGGTCAGATGTCATCACCTCCGTTCCCAAGCAGCACGGGAATACTTTGCAGTATCGTGCCAGTACCGGCCGAAAGTCGGTTCCAATATCGCTCAAATGTCCAGTTTTGCACCACCGTTTGATATCCGGCAGGTATTGCCGTGCAGCCGTTTTGCCCCGGCCAAGTGTTCGCGCAATATTGTGCAAATACTCTACGATGCGTCTGCTCCGTATTGGCCGAACGTCGTGCAAGTCTGTGTTGTGTACGACGTTGCATATCATTTGTAGCATTTAAATAACATATACGGACAAACAAATTTTTTTCGATCGCTCCCAGAAGTTTATTAAACAACTATCATTACACACAGTGTATTATCGACATATTTACAAAGGTCACACTTTTCTGTAAAACGAAACGCAAATTATAAAATTGAATTAACACTGTCCTCATACCAAGCAAAACTCATCACACAAAAAATCGCGGAGATTGAGAGGAAAGCAGGACTACTATCAGAAGCATGCTTGCAGTGTACTTACTAATAAAAGAGCGATATCACGTAATCCTTGATAGATGCTTAATCCAACACAGGCACCCCACAAACACACTCGAGAAAGAACGTTGCGCACATTCAACTGATGTCTCGTCGTTGGCGGAGAGCAGTTTTTGTCGAAGCGTGTCCAACAAACACATCACAAGAATTCCACGAACTCCGGTGAAAAAAATGGCTGTTACCAAAAAATTGGCATGGACGTATTATGGCCGTTTACGACGAAAAAGCATGGCCGCGTCTGCAACGCACGAAAGCAACAGAACACTGAAGAGCCCATTTCGGAAACCGGACCTACGTGGCCCGCCTATTTCTATAACTAGGCAAACGGCGAAAACAACAGCCCCAGAGATCCCATCAGCGTGACAGAGAGAGTCACGTGAAAAAGTTTTCGTCCAAACGTTTTTGTCCTACGCGTCCTACACAGAGAGGTCACGCGTTTTGCTCCACCCTTTTGATTTGCTTAAAGCGGCTGTCGCGTTCGCTGACAGCAACACGAAGACACAAAAGCAGGTGAGGAGGATTTGCTAAAGAATAGGTCGAAGGAGCATCAACAACGCAGCAAAGCTCTCTCCGCATTTTCCACGCTTTAGAGTAAAAAACAAAACAAAAAAAAAACACGGACAACTTAAAAAAAAAAACAGAAAAAAAACCTTGCTGTACAGCAAAAGCTACAGGGGAAAGAGTGTATCCCGACCTGTTCAACAGTAGGGGAATAAGGGACGGGGGAATGCCAGCCCTTCTCTGGAATGAAACGGAACGGAATGAAAGGAAAGGCCGCTTCTGCCGGTGACCTTGTCGCCTTGCCTTGTCTGTCAGCATTCGGCTTCCATTGTGGGCCTCAGAAAGATAATCTCCTTTCTTGAGAGCGAAATGGAGGGGGTGCTTATGTTTTGCGGGCTTGTCGCCATGCGATAGGCCTCAATTATTTCTCTCCCGACTCGCTCGCAATGGCCTCCCATGGCTGTCGTGCCGGCGAAATTAGGATCGCACCCGAGACATTTTCTCCCGTGAATGACGATCGGGTGCTGAGAATCCGAAGCAGCTCTTTCGGCGTCCATTTGATGTTCTCGGAGTCGGTCGTTGAGGCATCGCCCCGTTTGCCCGATGTACCTGGCCCCGCAGGACAGGGGGATCGCGTACACATTTTTCGCTTCCTCTCCTTCCCCCAAGATTTCCCCTTCCCGCACTCCCACGGAGCGTGCGGGCTTTGAGCTTGAAGCCGAAAGTAAATGTTTTTGAAGTTGAAAGATTGTCCTGTCTGTGTCGTCGCTTATGTGTCTCCACTTTCTATATGTTTAAAAAGTACCAACACGCTAAAAGAGTACAAGTTCCGGGATTTCATTTTAATTCCCCAAGTGTCATGCGGGAGCGGCGCAACCTTTGGACTGGAGAAATAAAGAGACACTCAAAATAAGATAAAGTGGCCAGCCGAATAAAACTTGATTTCTATTTAATTAAGATGAAGACCACCCCCGTACATCAAACACCTCATCAGCCGAACTCCAAGGCAGTAAGCCTAGTTCTGGCACTTGTTTGGCAACCTTGGCCCGTAGCTGCCAGATGACAACCGAACTATCGGGAAGCGAAGCCTAACTTTGGCACTTGTTTGGCGACTTTGGCCCGTAGCTGCCAGATGACAGCCGAACTATTGGGAAGCGAAGCCTAACTTTGGCACTTCTTTGGCGACTTTGGCCCGTAGCTGCCAGATAACAGCCGAACTATCGGGAAGCGAAGCCTAACTTTGGCACTTGTTTGGCGACTTTGGTTCGTAGCTGCCAGATGACAGCCCAACTATCGGGAAGGGAAGCCTAACTTTGGCTCTTGTTTGTTGACTTGGGCCCAAAGATGCCAGATGTCAACCAAACTACAAGGTAGTAAGACTAACTCTGGCACATCTGTGGCGATTTTGGCCCGAAGGTGCCAGATGACAGCCGAACTATCAAAAAGTGAAGCCTAACTTTGGCATTAGTTTGGCGATTTTGGCCCAAAAATGCCAAATATCTGCCGAACTACCGGGCAGTAAGCCTAACTCTGGCATTTGTTAAGCGATTTAGGCCCAAAGATGCCAGATGATAGCCGAACTACCAGGCAGTGAAGCCTAAGTGTGGCACTTGTTTGGCGAATTAGGGCCAAAATACCCAGACTGTTGCCAAGGGAGGTCAGGTTTGGCTCTACTTTGGCTTCTTCGGGCTTTTCAATGCCCTAAACTCCCAGACAAAAGCCAAGTTTCGGCCCAGAACTCGGTGCTACCTGGGCCAAGACCAAGGCGTATGCGCAATAAGGCAGAACAGATTCCCACTCAATTGACAGCGATTAGGTGGGAAATCCTTCAATGTAATTTATCTTACATATCCTAAGGACGTCCCCCTTGCCGTGTAACTCACCTGTGCCAACCTCCTTTTTGCTTTTCTTTCAAATTTGCACCAGGTAAACACTGGACGCACTGTATACAGACTTTGTATACTTTCTGTGCCTAACACGTATCCTCCATTTCAGTTAACTTTTGTTGAAATTGGAAATCTCTGATTTCCTCTCTTATTTCAAAGTACGATCAGCCCAATCCCCTGTACTCCTTTCATTTGGTGTGTGCCCGTACTACACCACTCCGCCGAGAGCTGGGGATTGTCCCACCGTTCCGGCGAGAAAACAGCATGGCGTCGAATTACAAGTTCGATAATGCGTCTGAAAAAGCATGGTAGAAATTTGATGTAACCGCCTTCTGACATGAACGGCATCAACGTTGACAGTCTCATATTGAGAAAAATGTTTTTTCATCGATGCAAATACAGCGTCGGAATTTGGCCATTAGCAATGTTGGTTTAAGAATTTAGCGACTTTAAGCGTCATCTAATGCTTTTCTTGCACACCATTGAACTCTTCGAAATTCTCTAACGACGTCATTTCTCTCTCTCGCCGGAGGGATGGGACAATATGTAAGAGGGAGACACTTTTCACTTGGCTACTTGCAGAGCACGAGAATTAGAAATCATCCGTGACGTGATCCACGTAACTTAAGATCATTGTGGCGTATAATCATTTACCTAGTGAAAACCGCAGTTTTGTGAGTACACTACAAAGTTAATGTCAGTCTTTCAACATTGCCGCTGTTTGTACATGAACGCGGCGACTTCAAGCGTCCCACGGGCTTTTCGCACACGCTGTCGAACTTGACGTTTCACGCTCTTTTTGTTCTCTCGCCGGATCGATGAGGCAATCCTTGGCTCTCGTCGGAGTACGGGGATTAGCAAGCATTTATGATGTGCCGGACATGAACTCAAAACGCGATGACGTTTGTTTTTTGGAGTTTTTTTTAAAGACATTTTGTCGCGTGAATACACATCTAGGAGCTTTACCGTGGGAGATACATCGTGGCGTGAGAAATCCGGTTCTCGCATGCAGTTCTCCTGAAAACTACCTTCTATCCAGCGAAGATTTAGCGTGCCATTCCCCCAAAACAACCGTACGTACACGCAAACATTGTTATAACAGTTGGCTTTCATTCTGAGAAGGTAGATAATTCGACAGGGTGGGTTGTGATCAGGGAGTCAAGACGTCGCCACGCACTTCAACGAGTAGGCCCATAGATAGCCCAAAAATGTCAAAAACGAACTATGTGATGGTGGCTTTAAATTAAGAGAGCGATGTAGTTTTCCAAGGTGTATGAACGTCTTCGCATACAAAACGTTAAAACAAGTATAAAATTCTCTAACTAGCCATCAGTCTTATGTTGCGTAAGGTAGCAGAAGATTGGGGTTTTATGCCCCAAAAGCAACTAAGGCTGTGATGGGCAGCTCGTGTAAAAAAGGGGCAGTTGGAAAATAGCGTAATTCCGAGTTAGGCTTCTCGGCGCAATGATAACTTCTTTGCCCCAAATGGTCTTATATCGCGCCTACGCGCCTAAGACTTTCAGAGCGTGATGCTTTTAAGTTTTGTATTGTCATAAGATAATTTGAGTATATTGTCACGGGTGGTGATCAAAAGAACAATAAATAAACAGGAGGAAATAAACGTTTACTAGGCCGAACTTGTGCCCAAAATAAAAAGAAAATTAAACAGACGATGACAACAGATCGTCGCGGGCGTTGAAGTCGGCGTAACAGCCGAATCGACCACTGGGGCGGGAATGACTGCGGCTTGCCACGTGGAGCCCCTTCTGGAACAATCGGCGTAGAAGGGTAGGCTCATAGAACATTCTAACCTCGGACCAGCAACACGGTTCTCAAATTTACCAGAACATCACATGAGTCAACAAAAATGTGTACACGCGGCCAGGCATCGAACCTTGGCTTTTTGCGTGGAAGGCATGCGCGATGAACGTTAGACTAGGGTTTAAAATCAAATATTTAATTAAAAATAACAAGTTCTGGGGGTGTTTTTTTTAATTAACGCCAGCGCAAACAACAATACTGACGAATTTGTTTGTTGGTTTCGATGTTATTGAACATTTGTCCATCCCCCCCCCCCCCCCCCTCTCTTCCACTTGGCAATCATGAAACTTCCGTAGGGACTCGACGCCATCCCGCTCATAAAGCACTCACTCTACGCGGACAACCTCTCGATCTGGGCGACATCCGGGTCGGACGGAGAAAAGCAGGACGCCCTACAAGAAGCCATACGAGTGGGGCAAGAGTACCTCAAGGAGGGAGGACTCCAGTGTGCACCGGAGAAGTCCGAGCTTCTCCTAACCAATTCACTCCGGAAAGGAAAATCTCCGGATATCCGGCTCCATTTCGAGGACGGCAACGAAGTTCCCGTTGTAGAGACGTTTAAATTTCTCGGCCTCCTCCTCCTACAGGATAGTCGATCGACCCACACGATGCGACTCCCGCGAAACTTCGCCGATCAAGTCATGCGCATGATAAACCGGCTCACCAGCCGCAAACATGAACTTAAGGAGGTGACCTCATGCGCATCACCCAGGCCCTCATCCTCAGCCGCATAACGTATGGGGAACCGTACCTCAAGCTCACGAAGAAAGACACGGAGAAACTAGATATCATCATCTGGGAAGCCTACAAGCTGGCGCTGGGACTTCTCACGTACATGTCGACAAAGAAGCGGCTTAGTCTAGGGGTCCACAACACTTACATAGAACTCGCAGAAGCTAAAACAAGAAACTAGCGGATACGACTCTCCACCACGTCAGCCGGCAGACACGCGCTGAGAACTCTCGGCTTCGCCATCCGGAAAGAAATGAAGGAAACGACGCAGATCCTGGAGGAAATCTGCGAGAAGCGTTAGGTCAACCCCATCCCACGCAACAAGAGCCCGACACCACATGCCGGTAGGAGGGCGGCGAGAAACACATTCATCACACAAGAATACAGCAGGAAGCAGTACATCAGATACACCGACGCGGCAACGCACAACACCTAAAACATAGCGGCGGCATGCGTTGTCTGACCGTGCGGCGGACCCCTGGTCACGGCTTCGCTATGGACGAATCTCCCGATCATGGCGGAGGAGCCGGCCATCGCACTCGCTCACACCACTGCCCCCCCCCCCCCCCCCCCAGACTCAGCGTCGCTCACTATCTTGATAGACTCTCTCTACGACGCTACCTTGCCGGAAGAATCTCACCGCAAGCACTCAACGTGCTTCCAACTGTTGGACCCAAACTCCCAAGACCTACCCTCATCTGGACACCCGGCCACGCAAACGTGGAAGGCAATCGGTGTGCGCACGCTGCGGCTCCAGCCGGTATCCTCCGAGCCACCCCTCCGTCAACGGCCAGCGGCCGCCGTTGAACGAGTCGAGTCCTCGACCCACAAGATGAAGAGGAGGCAGTGGTCCTTGCCAAACACGTGCACTCCACGGAACTTTTAGAATTCTACAGGGAATACAGAAGAGAGCTTGGCGACAACTTCAGATAAACGCATTCACACACGTAGCTTTATTGCACAAACTCTTTTCTCGAAAATACCCAGCCGAACTTCCTTTTTGGTGGAGATCACCCATCCCTCTAACACGTTGCGTGGGTCTGTCCCCTTAACCCCTCGCTTTCCCCCTCTAACCCTCCCTCCGAACGCGAGGCCTGGGAAGTTTTACTGCGCAGCTCCTCCCCCAACGACTAGCTCGGCCCTGATCCGGCGGGCAAGAGCTGCAGCAGAAAGCTCTGGAGTCCTGAACTGAAGCCTCCACCCCGAACTATGCGCTTACCTAAATTAGCTTAATAGAGTTTGTACCACCACGATGAAGGTACATCATGTTGGGATATGCCTAGTACCAACGTTACCTCTGCGGCAGAAGCGCTGGCTCTGTAATAACATCTAGCTCGGCGCTGAGGTACGGATCGGAAACCGTTATCAAAAGCAGGCTGCCATCATAGATTCTCAACTACCTTCTCGTCGCTCTTTCACTATTATCACATGATTTAACCCGGGGTATTAACTGGAGTCTACTCGAGTAAGATTGGCAACACAGCCAACGTAACATAGTCCAACGCTCCCGTCTGAATGTAGCTATACATCTCAGGCGACCTACCGGAGGTCATCACGAGCACAAATTAAACACCAGGGTTACGTCAGAGTTCTACTCAATCTCGTATTCAAACAGTGAAGACTCGTGTTACAGCAGAACCCTAACGCAGCCCTCGCAACTCTGAGGTGCTATCCATTTGACCAGTAGTCTAGTACGAGCACGAGTATTCGACGTGGCGTATATTAGATTTGTCGACGAGTTTATGTGTGTACAATGCTCTCTCAGTTTTTTTTTCTGTTTCTATTCGCGCTCTTCTTTCACTTTCCTCCTTCTTTTTTACCTTCCTCTTCCATCCTCTTTAGCGGAAAGGACCAACATTGTTTGGTGATAGGAACAACTTTCTAGAACAGCACTTTGGTATAGTACCAGGGCAGCACTCATAACACAACGTACTCAGCGAAGCCCCTTTTGTTATGATTCGTTGGCTATCTCCATGTTGGGCTCCGTGGTAGGCGGTGCACCTCAGATGCTGAATTCTTCTTGCCGTTATATGGCGACCCTCTTCCCTAAGCCCCGAGCACAGCGACCCCCAGAAGAGATCGCCCCTCTGCCACAACCTTGGCAAAGCCAAAGAACCCAAAAGATTTTTACATTTTCTTGCAGTTCATGTTGCAAATGACAGTCTGCCATTGACAAAGATTTCATTTTTAAGATCTCTAAGCAGGCAATTAGAAAGAATTACAAGGCAAACAACTTGCAGGAGACCTCCTCGTTGAGGTATAAAATAAAACTCGAAGCACATAATTACTTAAGTTGACTAGCTTAGGTGAACGCCAGGTCTCTGTAACACCTCACCGCACTCTGAATACTTTCAACGTCGTCATCTCTGAGGATAATCTCCTTCAGTGTACTGAAGAAAAAATCCTTGAAGGTCAGCGCAGGTGTCTTGTTGTAATCGTGGGGCGAATCACCCTAACATGAGACGGAGCGGAGATACCAACTGCCGTGTATTACGGGCGTGCTCGCCGTGTAGAGCGAACATGACCTATTGATCCGAACAACGGCGAATGCAACCCGAACTACCAGGAGAGGATATCCACGTGACGAGCAACGAAGAAGTAGAGAACTCCTGGAATCGAATGGCCAGGCATGGTCGATTCTCGTAACTCCGACGATTTCATCCTAAACAGATAAATGAATATGTCCTTGAAGTATCCCAAATTAACCAGTGCATCACAATGGCGACGTGGAAAGGATACACGCAACAAAGACAGATATAAACAAATGAACGTACATCGGAATAGAGAAGACTGCGGCAACATGAGTGACGCCCCACCTAAGACCTAAAGAATGCTCGCATCAGAAGAGTTGAAGGGTTCATCATAAATCGGAATCATGGTCTTTGTACATTCAAGGGATCGAGGTGTTCTTCACTGCGAAATACATGCCGGAAACAAAGCGAGGCAATGTTGTTCTCTCTATCGTCGGACGAAACATTGCCAGACTAATACGGAACTTGGCGCAACCTGCCAATCCAAGCACCAATATGTATGTATAGATCGTTCAACTAGAGCAGAACCACATCGTTCTGATGCTCAATGAAACAGTTGAACGCTACAAATTCTATCACCGGAAGCAGCTGTAATCCGAAACAATCGTAGACTACGTAGCTGAGCTCAAGCAGCTTTCAGAGCAATGCAACTTTGGCGTTTTACTAAGCGACCGACTTCGACACAAGCTCGATAACGGTATTAAGGACTTCAACGTTCTCGATAAGCTGCTGGCTGAACCGACGCTGACATTCAAGGCAGCGGTGGATCTTGCCACTTTCGAGGAGGTAGCCAGGAAGGATGCCAAGAAAATAAGGGTCGAGACCTAGACTTAACAAGTTGTCAGTCGCTTGGCGCAAGGCCTGAAATAAAAGACGTCACTTCAAAAAAAAAGGCAAGGGAAGGAAAAAGAAAATATCGCACAAACAGCAGCAGATGTCCCCGTTGCAGCAAAAACGGTCACGATTGTGAAAATTGATTTGCAAGGAACAAAACTTGTCAAATGTGAGGAAGAGCAGGACACTTCCGAATAGCCTGCCATGACAGGAAACAATATCAACAAGACTCAAGAAGAAAGGAAAACCAAACTTCACAAACCATGTCACCACTCAGAGCTCGGGAGACGAAACTCCGTTTAATTTCATTGGCTCAAGCTAGCCGAAACCCACCAGAGTAAATGTGGAGATTTGCAACACATCTCTTGAGATGCAGATCGACACGGATTCACCCGTGACTATGATCAACCTGGAGACGTTTCAAAAATTGCTTCCAGACATCCAGTTGAAACCTTCGGAAATAACGCTGAAGCCGTATACTTGCACGCCCTACGTTCCAGATGGACTGGCACAAGTGGAGATCCGGTACAACGATTAAGTCAAGCGACACGAAATCCAAGTGGTGAAGAATGGTGGACTCCCCATACCGGGAAGGGCATGGCTTCAGGACTCTCTCAAGTTTACTACAGAATCTCGATTTCATATTTCAAATATGGGAGAACTGAATGACTACGCCGTGAAAATCTTCGTGAATGAAGATGCTCAACCGAAGTTTCTCAGACCGAATTTAGTTTCATACGCCGTCCGTCAAAATATCGGTGAAGAGCTGGATAGTCTAAACAAAGAGCACATAATCATTCCTGTGTTGAGGAGTGAGTGGGCGACTGCAATCGCTCCAGTGATGACGGCATATGGACGAGTGCTCATATGCGGGGATTACAAAGATACACTCATTCCAGCTTTGAAGCCAGATAGGTACCCACTACCGAAGACTGAAAATCTGTTTGTGAAGATTGCTCAAGTAGAGACGTTCACCAAACTGGAGTGCAGACAAGCCTACTTCAAGATTCCCGGAGCGGAAGAATAAACATTTCCCTATGATCAATGCAAAGGGTTCTATCAGGTGAACAGGCGACCACATGGAATAACCCCAACATCAGCTATCTCCCAACGCGTCATCGAAGAACTTGTTGGGAACTTGCCGTACACAGGTGCATTTCAGGATGAAATCTTGGTTGCAGGCAAGAACTATCAACATCACCTGCAAACCTGGACATCATGCTGCAAAAGCTCAAAGAAAGTGGCCTTCGCTTGGGAAGGGGAAAATGCTGCTTCATGCAGGACTTTATGGAGTACCTAGGACATGTCGTAGACAGGCAATGGATCCACCCAAATCCCAAGAGGGGGTGCGATTTACAAGCGAAGACGTCAAAATAACAAAAAACTCAGAGCAATTCTGGGAGTAGTGAGCTACTACGGAAAGTTCATCAGCAATACAGCCGACATCCTACATCAGCTAGATGAACTGCTGCGAAAAGAAAAAAGGTGGGAATGGTCGTGATGGCGCCTCAGAGCCTTCAACAAAGCGAAGACGCTACTCACCAAGTATTCTGCTAGTGTTCTATGACCCTGCCCTTCCTCTGGAACTGCACTGTGACGCATCGAGCCATGTAATTGGTGCAGTACTTCAACACGTACTACAAAAAAACACTTATCAGAGGCCGATTGTCTTTATGTCAAGAACGCTCTAAAAAGGCCAGCCAAGCTACTCTTAAAATGTCAAAAAAGCCCTGAGCCTAGTTGAAGGCGTAAATACATTTTACCAGTTTTTGTTTGGACGCCACTTCAAACTGTGGACAGACTACAAACCCCTGGTATTCATTTTCAATCCCAGTAAGGAACTTCCAGGCGCGGTTGCATCAATGATGCAGTGATTGGCGATCATCCTGTCAGAATATGATTTCGACCTAAAGTATGTGTCAACTGATATGAACTTTGTTGCAGACATGCTGTCTATGCTTCCAATGACTGACAAGGACGCTAAAGAATTAGAAACTACACGAGTGGACAAAATCATATGTCTGCATCTAAAGAAGTTTGAAATGCTCCCTCTAACACATAGGCAGATCAACAGGGAGACACGAAAGGACACCGTGTCGTCTAAGGTTGTAAAGCTCACCGTGGAAGGATGTCCAGAAAGAGTAAATTTCATTGACCTCAAGACTTACTTTCGACGCAGTACGGAACTAACCGTAGAGCTCTACTGCTTAACGTGGGGAACACGCGTAATCGTACACTCGATGTACCAAAAACACTCTTTGAACGACTTGCATAAAACTCATGGGGGATAACAAAGAGGAAGTAACTTCCATGACACTATGTGTGGTGGCCGCTTTTGGACCATGACATCGAAACGATAGACCGAAGTCGTCGGCCGTTGCATGAAGTGAGCAAGAAGGCACCCAAAGTTCCCATACACCCGTAGAAATACCCAAGAAAGAAATGGCACCGCCTGCATGCAAAATGTCGCACGACAATTTCAACGAAGAAATTACTTACCAATCATTGATGCATATTCGTAATGGTCCGAGGTAGTGCACAGGACCTCGACGGCTTCGACATCCACCATAATGGTGTTTTTAACACTCTTTGCAAGTAACGGGCTGCCAGAAAAAAATTGTGACATACAATGGTCCGCAATTCTGATCAAGCGAATTTCGCGATTTATTTTGTCGCAGGTATAATTTCAAATATTAAGCGAATAAATATCAAATATCTATTAGCACTATCAGATACGATGAGATAAGCATTAGTATTTCAGTTTTTTTTACTGCAATCTAGCAAGATTTAATATTTTGATACGGTAATTATAAAGTTGATACAATCACACTCAGGATATTTATTGAAAATAGCGGTTCCAGCGAAGACATTGAGAAGCTATCGGCTGCTTTTTCGCCTTGGTATAGTCCTGCTCTGGCTTCGTCTTCAACTTTCATACTTGTAACATTACTCCCCCGCAGGAGGAAAGGGTGTTCCGGAAGGAGGTGGGGTTTCAGCCTTAAAACGTGGACGGTCTGCGGTTGCTTAGCGTGTTACTTTTCAGGAGATTTAAAAGACTTCCGGAAATATTTACGTCGCTTACTTATCGAATGATCTGATATGGGCCTCGATAGCGAGGAAGGAGCTTTTGGGCTAGGCCACCGCGTCGTTCTGATGTCAACAGCAGGATCATGTCGCCAGGAAAGTATGATACGCCGTGGTAAGTTTGAGTATAGTGCACACGTTACAAAGTTTTAGTATGTCGGACTGTGCGGAAAACGGGCCTTGTTGCTGCTTGCTCACTCAATGCTTCGAAATTCCGGCACAAGATCACGCTAGCCAAGCGAAGCTCTCACGTGCGATCTACAGAGAGTCTCTACTGGCTATTTTCTCACTCGTGCGTTCGAAATAGTGTCCGTTTCAGAGCCTCTTCGGCACGGTATGTGGTCTCGGACGCAAAGTCCATTCACATTGACTCATTTCATAATGGAAGAAGTGACTCAATCATGATGAAGGGTTCGCGGCAGAAAATAAGGCAAACGGAAGAATAACCGGTTGTATCGTGGCGCGAAGAGTAATAGGCAAAGGTAACGTATAGATAAACAGCGTCCCTATTGCGATGGTCAGATGATGTGCACATAGCAATCATATCGGAGATCGTATATCATCCCCTTTTTCTGAGGGTTGCACGCCGTTGTACGCTTGTGAAATATGGCGCAGAGGCGTAGAATTACAGCAGCAACTCATGAAATAAATGGGCGGCCGCGGTCACACAGGAGTTCTTTTGGCGCACTGTGCTTCAAAATAACTTTGTGTAATATGAACTCGGTGACGTCAAAAGATGTCTCAGTCAGAAGTAGCCTTGCAACTGCGTACAAAGTGGCATGATCAAGTGCTAATTCTACGCAGCCATTTCCAGCGGAGGAGTCTGGAAGCGGTCCCAGGAGGTCCACTCCAACACGCTGAAACGGGTGGCGGGGAGGGGTCAGGGGCTGTAGTAGTCCTGCTGATCGCGTGGATGATATTTTATTACGCTGGCAAGGGTCACGGGAAGAGACATATTGCTTTAAGGTGCGATACCTATTTTTCGAGAATACCGGTTGTTTCACGTGGGCGCAGGTGCGAATGACTCCCAAATAGTCAGAGCAGGGTAAGCCACGACGCTCTGTGACCACTGTGGTCTGAAGAGGTTTGGAAATTACTATAGGCCAATGTGCACCATCAGGTCAAGCATTTAGTCGATAAAACATGCCATTGGGAATAAAGTGGAGGTCGGACGATGAGCGATTTGTGCCGAAAGAGAGGTTGTCGAAAATTGCTTGGAGTGTAGAATCGTGGCATTGCGAAGTTTAGTACGGCGAATATATAAAACAACGGGATGTTTAATCATTATATGAGGAGTCCGCAGGGTTACATGGGTGTCAAGAAATGCAGTCTTGATCATAGTGAAGCTTTTCAGATATTGGGATTACCGTGTATTCGTACTCCTGGAAAGGAGGGCCCGGCGGTCGAGGCGACCTGCACGATAGTTTAGTTACGAGATCCAGCAAAGCCCGTGTTGATTTGTAATGATAAAAACCACGTGATTAAAAATATACCAACCGCATTTTGCGATAGGCTTGACGACCTGCAGGCACTCGCACTCAGAGATAGTGGAATTGTGTTCAGCTGGTTTGAGTGTACGGCTGGCGTAGGCAACGACACGCTCTTGACCTGATTGTTTCTGCGCCAATATAGCCCCGATACCCTAGCCGTTGGTGCCGGTTCGTAATTCAGTTGGAGCGCAGGGATCCCAATGTCCTAAAATGCAAAACAATGATGATCCGCTCTCCAAATCTACGAAAACAGCAAGTAGGTTCTCTTACGTCGGGAACGGTTGTTTTTTCTTTAGGAGATTCGTAAGAGGACGTGCAATAGGGGTGAATTGGTGAATCAAAACGACGAGAATAGGAACAAAGACCGAGAAAACTGCGCACGTACTTAGGTAATGTTAGCATTGGGAACTCTTGTACAGCTTTGGACTTCTCAGGGTCAGGTTGGACTCGGTGTTTGTCTAAAAGGCCCACAGTACCGTAATTTTCGATTTCCTAATTGACACTTAGAAAAGTTCAGTTGAAGGCTTAATTTCCGGAAAAGGATAAGAACTTCATCAAGTCGTTCTACATGGGATGAAAACGTGGTTGACAATATAATGACATCATCTTGGTAGCAGAGGCATGTTGCCCATTTTATTTTTGTAAGAGAAGGTTCATTATTTGTTCGAACGTTGATTGGTAGTTAAATAAGACTAAAAGCATTGCTTTAAATTTGTAAAAGCCATCTGGTGTTATAAAAGGAGTATTTCATCTATCCAATTCGTCAACGTTAATCTGCCATGAGTCAGTGCACAGATCGATGAAAATAAAGTGCTGGGCGCCATGTCGAAAACAGAGCGTATGTTCAATACAAAGTAGTTATATACATATCGTTTCGATATCTTGATGACCCGACGGTATTCTACGCGGAAGCGCCATGTTTTATTTTTTACATGAAGGATTGGGGACCACCGTGGGCTCGCGGAAGGTTGCATAACAGTCTGCATCTCGACGTAGGCTTGTATGGTTCGGCCTTCGATGATAGATCCAATTTAGCGACAATGATGTAGAGGATCTTGTGTACCTGTATTGATGTGGTGTGTTTTTGCCGTCGTTCGACCGAGAGGGTGACTTCTGAGGTCAAATATATTAAATTTTTTAGAAGATCGTAAACTTTTTTTTTCTATTTAGTGTCTAAGAACGTGTTTTTCATCATCCTAGTTTGAGCGACATGGGGGCCTACCAGTGCGCTCGTAACACGAAGAGGTCGTGTGGCAACAGTAACACAACTGGAGAAGCACTTTCTGCTAAACCAATAAAGTCTCGGAGAGGAAAGTGCTGCTTGCAAAAGAACTTGAGTGATTTGGCTAAGAATAATCAACCAGAAGGTAGTTAGTGACAGTAGAAATTGAAACAAGGGCTTGTAATATGGCCAGCTCTAATCTGATGAACACGTCGACAATTGGTGCAGAAATACAATATCCGTTAAGTGTGAAACCTTGATGCGTCCTTAACTAGGGCGAAGTGCGAAACCTTGATGCGCCCCGCAGGGGGCACCTGTGAAAGCAGGTGTTTGGTGAGTGGCGTCACCACGGACCCCGAGCCATGCGGGTTCGCCCGCCCACCTATGGCTGTGCGTGGCTTTCCCGTGTCCGAGGAAAAGGGCATCCTGGTGGTTGAGTCGAGCCCGGGGTCGGTTTGGACCCTTTGGGGCCCCCCGGGTGAGGCAATACACCACTTCGGCCCCTGCTTCTCGTAGACGGGAGTCCTGGTAAGGCCCGGCCAGGATGATTCAGTCTAGTCGCCCTTTCTTCTACTATCCCCTCCGATCTTTCAATTTTACCTTTCCTGTTTCCTTCATTTCTTTCTCATTTCTCTTGCTCCTTTTTCTCCCTTCTTTGGCGGCAAGGGCTAACCTTGGGTGGCAATAGATACCCTCGTCTAAACCACACTTGGTTATAGCGTCTTGGTAGCACTGACAGAGCAGCATTCTCAGACAAGCCCGTAGTGTTATGAGGTGTCGCCTGTCCCCTTTTTGGACTCCGTGGTGGGTGGTGCGCAACAGGTGCCGATGTGTTTTTGCCTTTTTATGGCTGCCCCTTCTAAACCAAAACCCGGTTCGTGGCGACTAGGCAAGCGCCTGCGCCCCGAACCTCTTGTCATAGCTAAAGAGTCTAAATCAGACATGTTTACGAAGTTCTTTGTACTTCATTCAGAAAATGATCAACGTCCAACGTCCAAGCTCTCACCTTTTGCTGTTGCAAAAGTCCTTGACTCGTGCCTTGGAGACCATTATAATGCGAAAAAACTGTATTCCGGAGACCTGCTTGTGGACGTAAACTCCAAGAAACAAAGCATTGCTTTGCTCACCTTGAACACCATTGGAGATGTAAAAGTCACAATGTCTCCTCACCGCACCCTAAACACCATTCGTGGGGTCATCTCTGAGGACGACCTCCTGCACAGCAGCGAAGAAGAGATCCTTGAAGGCCTCCGCTCTTCTGCAGTAGTTGCCGTAAAAAGGATCATGTTCCGGAAAGATGGATCAGAAACTCCCACTAAACATCTTATAGTCACCTTTGAGCGTCACTGTCTCCCTGCTTCTGTAAAGGCTGGCTACATAAACTGTCGCGTCCGGCCGTATATTCCAAACCCCCAAAGGTGCTTTAGGTGCCAGCGGTTTGGGCACGGCTCGCGCAGCTGCCATGGAAGAGATACATGCGCAAAATGTGGGAGCACGGAGCATGTAGCTGATGTGTGCGAAAGCTCACTGTGTTGTGCAAACTGTAAAGGACCCCACCCAGCATACTCACGTGCATGCCCTCTGTGGAAGCAGGAGAAAGAGATCCTGACTATCAAAACTAAAGAAAACGTCAGCTACCCAGAGGCCAAGAAACGCTACTTGTTTCAATCTTTAGGCTCCTATGTTGATGCCGTGCGCCGGGGACCTGCACGGCTAACAGCTACAACGGGAACACAGACGTCCTTGAACGGTTTGTGTGACCCTTTTTTGTCTCCCTCAACCTCAGCAGGAGCGATGCTAGCAGCTCCGCCCTCGAACCGAAAGGTGGATGCCGGTCCGTCGGGATCCATTAAAAACCAAGCACAGGGGACTGTGCCTTGTGCACCCCCTGCAGCCCAGCCACCTAAAGGCCGTGGTCTCCCTCGTGCCTCTGGTGGCCCCCGTATACCTGGCAAGCCGCCTGGGCCAGAGACCCCCAAGGGTCCGCCAGCAGCGGCTCCTGACGAACCGATGGACGAGAGCGGGCCCCAGTCCCAGGAGGACAGGCCCCACTCTAGTTCAGAGTCCTAACCCTCGGCCACCTGTGATACCACAGGTAAGCCGAAAGATACGTCCAAAAAGAAAAATGCACCTCGAATTAAAATTGACTTCTAAGTTTAGCTAGGCAGTCTCTGAAAAATACCACCTTACATCTGATGGAAGAAGTCCTCCTCCAATGGAACTGTCGAGGATTGCTACACAACTATGATGATGTGTGCTATTTGTTAGACCATCATCACCCATTAATCGTTTGCCTTCAAGAAACCCATTTGAATCACAACCATTCTGGATTTTTAAGGCACTTTCATGTTTTTCGAAAAGACCGTCTTCATTCTTCCCACACCTCTGGTGGGGTAGCAATTATAGTTCAGCGATCTACTCCGTGTATTGAGGTACCCCTTAATACTAGATTGGAGGCTGTGGCAGTTCGTGTTTTGTCTGACCGCTTGATGACAGTTTGCTCCATTTACATACCTCCTAATTATCCTCTAACTCGGGACGAACTTGAGTGTCTATATGACCAGCTCCCACGACCAGTTTTAATCCTTAGAGATTTTAACGCTCATAACCCCATATGGGGTAGTGGAAGATGCGATACGCGAGGATCAATGATTGGACGATTTATTTCTTCTACGGGATTATGCTTGCTCAACAACTCGCAGGCTACATATTTTAGTGCGTAAACCCTGCTCATTCACCTCCATTGACCTGTCGCTTTGTGACCCAACATTGTTCCCTCTCTTCTCATGGGGGGTCAATCCTAACCCATTTGGAAGTGACCATTTTCCCATAATTTTCAAACGCATTGGACGACCGGTTACACTTCCAATGCGAACTCCCCGTTGGAAGGTTGACGAAGCAAACTGGTCAGTTTTTAAACAAGCATCCCTTTTAGCGTGTACATCTCTCCATGAGCTCTCCATTGATCGCATAACAGAGCATATCACCAAGCATATTTTAGAAGCATCAATCATGGCCATACCCATGACATCAACACATCTTACCAAGAAACCGAAACCATGGTGGAATAACGACTGCCGCATAGCAAAAAAGAAACAGAACAAAGCTTGGGGAATTTTCCGCCGATATCCTACACAAACTAATTTCATCACCTTTAGGATAATGAAATCTCGCGCTCGGTTTATTCGCAGGAAGTCTAAGCGAGATAGCTTCAAGGGTTACACATCCTCCATAAACAGCAGTGTTTCGTGCAAAGAGGTATGGGACCGAGTGCATAATATCAATGGCTGTTACCGTGCATATTCTATCCCTCTTCTGACTAGACATGGAATCTGCCTCGAAAGTATTGAGGAGCAAGCTAATCTACTATTAGAGCATTTTGAGTCTGTCTCAAGTTCTGATCATTATACGCCAGCTTTCATTCGGCATAAACTCCATGCCGAGAAAATATCTATAAGTACCTCAGGAGGCAATCAAGAACCTTATAATGTACCATTTACACTACATGAACTACGAGTCAGTACTGCATAGTCCCAAGCAGAATGCCCCTGGTCCTGATGGTATTCATTACACTATGCTATGCCACCTACATTCCTCAACACTTGAACTCATTTTGTACTTATTCAACCGCGTTTCGTCGGAGGGTCATTTCCCGTCGTCTTGGAAGGTGGCCACTGTCATTCCTTTGCTTAAGCCAGGCAATGATTCTTCATGTGCTTCCAGTTACAGACCGATAGCACTAACGATGTTGTCTCTCAAAAACACTGGAGAGAATGATAAACAAAAGACTTATGTATTACCTTGAAAAAAGCAACCTTCTAGACAAATATCAGTGCGGCTTCCGTTCGTTTCGATCCACGCTCAATCACCTGGTTCGATTTGAGACCACTGTGCGGGAGGCATTTGTAAATAAGCAACACTGTGTTTCTGTCTTTTTTGATTTAGAGAATGCATATGATACGGCCTGGCGTTTTGGAATTTTGCAGGATTTGTTTGTTCTTGGTGTCCGAGGTAGAATGCTAGGGGCTATTCGAAGTTACTTGCAACGTCGCACTTTTTATGTAAGATTGGGAACAACCCTTTCCAGGGAGTTTTTTCAAGAAAATAGAGTTCCCCAGGGAGGTGTCCTTAGCGTAACCCTCTTCATTGTAAAGATGAATTCGATTGCCCGGGCTATTCCTCCTTCTGTGCAATACTCTATATATGTAGATGATATTCAAATTTCTGTCTCGTCCTGTAATCCTTCAATATGTGAATGTCGGGTCCAACTGGCAATTAACAAGTTACAAGAATGGGCTGACACAAATGGTTTTAAAGTTTCACCAGAAAAAACTGCCTGTGTGTGTTTTTCTCGCCGGCGTTGAGTTCTGCAAGAGCCTTCTTTACAAATGTATGGAATACCAATAGCCACAAAAAGTGAACACAAGTTTCTGGGACTCATATTTGATTTGAAATTGACTTTTGTTCCAAATATTAGGAACTTAAAACTTAAATGTCTCAAATCGCTGAATATACTTAAGTTTCTATCACACGTATCATGGGGCTCCGATAAACTAAGTCTGTTACGCATATACTGGGCGGTTGTTCGCTCCAGGCTTGATTATGGGAGCATTGTGTATGGCTCTGCCCGAGCATCAGTTCTAAAGATGTTGGACCCCATTCACCACCAGGGACTGCGATTGGCTACTGGAGCCTTTCGCACCTCCCCGGTACTTAGTCTATATGCAGAAGACAATGAGCCATCCCTTGAAAGTTGGAGGTTTGCTCTAGGGTTTATGTATTCTATTCGAGTTCGCTCTGTCCCTCAGCACCCTACTCGTGATAACCTCGAAAACATCAGGTTCCAGAGAACGTTCGAAAATAAACCAGCCGTTATTCCTCCTTTTGCAATTAGGAATATGAATTATGCTGTGTCTGTAGAACTAGATCCCAGGCCTCCAGTAGTTCAATGCTTAACCACTATAGCCCCGTGGGATTATCATATCATTAATTGTGATCTTACACTGACTAAACATTCCAAAAAAGATACACCAAATGAAGTCATGAGGCAGGAATTCTTCCTAGCTACAAAATCAATATGAACAGTACGTAGGTCTGTACACAGATGGAACTAAAACAAACTCGGTGTTTGGCTGCGCTCTCATAGGGCCATCTGTGAAACAGATCAAGAGAATCCAAAATGCAGCCACCATACTGACAGCTGAGCTTTATGGCCTGCTGTTAGCTGTTGATTATGCAACAAAAAAAAGGCTTCGCCACTCAATTGTTTACACAGATTCCTTGAGCTCATTAAGAGCACTTACATAACTGAAGCGCATTAGAAATCCACTTGTTCTAGAATTACAAAATAAAGTTATCACTGCCTCGTACAAGCAGATTGAGAAACTTTTCTGCTGGGTGCCAAGCCACGTTGGCATCCCAGGTAATGAAACGGCCGATAGTACTGCAAATTCTGCAAATGAGGGACAAATAGACCTACATAAAATACTATACAAAGACTACCACATCCCTTTGAAGTGTTGCATTCAAACTAAGTGGCAACGTGAATGGAATAATGAAACACATAACAAACTGCATGCTGTAAAACCTTTTCTAAGTGAGTGGGAGAGCGCCCGGCATTGGGAACGCTTTTAAGAGGTGGTATTGTGCCGGCTACGGATTGGTCATACGCGTCTCACCGTGGCATCTCTTGCATGGAGAGGATGCTCCAGAGTGAGAATGCTGCAACATTCCTCTATCAATATCACACATCCTACTTGAGTGCTCCAGGTATAACCAAGATCGTTTAAAAATTTTTCGCAAATATATCGAGAACATACTCCACTGTACTTAGTAATTTTACTTGGCGAACAGTCGTTGATTCCGCATGCTTGTGTGTTTAATTTTCTTAAGGACATCGGCCTTAATCACCGACTATGATTTTAATTAGTAATCCGAACTCACCTTCATCCTGTATACACTTATACAATCTCATATACATAGTTTTATTACATCATCAGCTACTATAGCTCTTTCTTCTTCCAAACCCTTACTTGGACAACAGTTTCTCTCTAGGCGCATTTTGGCCTTAGTAGCCCTAGCGCCATGAAACCCCAATCAATCAATCCATCAATCAATGAAACCTTGATGCGTCCTTAACTAGGGCGGCAAAACGTTGTGGGGTTGAGTGTTTGTCTATATAACACAGTTTGAACATCAATGGTTGTGTTGTTTCTGTAGGAGCATCAATGTCAAACTCGAATTCTCTCTTTGCAAAGACTATTAAGTCAGAATGAGTAAAACGAAAATCGCAGCCAAGGAAAAAAGGATTTGGAAAATTAGAGATGACCATAAAACAAAACAAAAAGTCGTTTTATGATCAAAAGTAATACATCCGACGCAAATGTCAATGGAATGTATAACGCCGCCTTTTGCACCCAGCCGAAGTCTAGTTGGACGTGGTCAAAAGGTTGCGTAATTGGTGCCTTAAATCTTCTTAAAATAAAAATAGTGGCTCCTGTGTCCTCGGGGGCCTATATAAGGACACCGTCGATTCTAATAGGCAGCTGGTTATGGGCGGTGTCAGATAGCGCATTCAGAGGTGTAGGTTGCACTGGCGGTGATGCAACCTCACCTTTTGAAGTCCCATCCCTCAGGTTTCCGAGTTGCGGCGGTCAGGGGCCGACGACATCAAGCGGCGAGGTGAAGGTGGAAGGGACTGGCTGCGACGGGCGATTGTTGAGTGGTAGTATTGAGACTGGGAGGGAAATTCTTCCTTTGGAGAAGGACCAGTTGGAGATGGCGGGGCGAATTTATCATCGAAGGAGCGATAGTATTTCATAAAGGAAAAAGTACGTTGTCGACTGTTCCACCGACTGCGGCAGTAACGAGCGATGTGACCAGCAGTGCTACAATGAAAGCCGATTGAACAGCTGCCCGGTGTTATACAGTTTGCTGGCTTTCGTAGCCTAGCTTGAGCTTTACGAGTTCCCGGATTATAATTTGGGAGATTTGTGAAAAACCAGGTTCGGCGTGATGGTGTTGGAACTTCAAGTCGGCTAATTCCTTGACGAATCGTAGCTTAGACCGTTGATAGTGTAAGGAGCTGTGCGTCTCCGGCTGAGCGAAAAAGCGTTGTCGAAGGGAGCATTGCTTCAAGTTCACGCCGGGATATTGTTGCTGTCTGTTCTGATCTTGGAGTTTCGTCAGATGTCAACGTGGCAGTGGCATTAGTGGGTCGAATAAAGTTGGATGTGATCCGACATTTTCTTACGGCTTCAAATCTCCGTCAATCTCTTACAAAAACCTCGAAGTTCGAACAGTTTAAAAAAAAAAAAAAGATCTGAAAAGCGTTGCTGGCAATGCCCATCAGAACGTGCGCGCGAAATTCGCTCGTAGTCGGCCATGGAGGCGTCAGCGTTATGGCATAGCGACAATACGTCTTGTACCTGCGCCATATAGGACTCGGTCGAGGTTTGGACGCGAGAAGCTAGTTTGTGCTTTGACGGTAACTTGCGGAATGTGGGATCGCCGAAAAGGTGCCGTAGTTTGTCTTTGTACATGTCCCACGATCTGATCGTTTCTTGGTGGGTCAAAAACAAGGTCCGCACTGTATGTTTAATGTTATAGATAATGTTTCTAGTATGATAGTGGTGCCCCATTGGTTGCGGATGCTGATGCGTTCGTAAAAGTGTATGCATTACTATATGTTATAATCCCTGTGCCAGTTAGATGACCAGGGTCTTTTGGGTGGGAGATGATCAGTGGCCGTGGGCTCTGTGGTGGAGCGTTTTCAGGCATTTCGACCGGTGGAGGAAGGTGGCGGTTTTGAAGTTCCAGGCATTGCTGCGCGGAGGTACGGAATACGTTGTATTTCCACCAAAAGATACGGTGCTAAACAAGTGGTTTAATTACATCGAAGATGGATATTGAAAATGCCGGTTCTATTAGATATCTCGAGAAGCTCTCTGCTTCTTCTTCTTCTCCTTGGTCCAGTTACAGTGGCCAGAAGGGTGAGGTATCAGCATCCCGCAGCTTTCTCCGTTGCGACGTCGCCCTTGTATATAATCACGGTGATATGTGACGGTCTCATCGATTGTGAAATGCCTATTCCAGACGCCGGGCCGGCAAAGGCTCGTTCGCTTTGCTATTAGTCCTAGTTCGTAATGCTCTTCCCGGAAAGTTTGTCCCATGAGTTCAGACTTCCCCGATGATAAAACAGCAAACACGCTGTTTTGCTTCCAGTTGCACCCGGCATACATTTCTGCGAAAAACAGAGAAGATAACCTCCCTCTTCTTCGTTCGCGGCGACGACGACGACAACAAAAGCAACGGCAGGATGATTCTTGTGTTACCTTAGACACATGCGCAAAATAAACATAGTTTAACTTCCAAAAGTTTTTAATGAGGACATATTGCACGTGATGCTTACTCGCGGACGAAAAATGCACCCGAATTGCAACAGACGCAAGCGGACGACGCATATGAGTGTCGACAGCAGCGCCATCGCTTCATTCCGACCGGCTGCTCCTCTTGCAGACCGATGGTGACACCTTCCCTTCTTGTCCACGTATCTCTATTGTAGTAGGTTGGATCGCGGATCGAGGCCCTGCTTGCTTCGGTAGAGTGGCGCCACCGGCCGTGATTTCTTCTAACCACCAGATGCATGGGACTCGAAGGGAAAAACAAAAAAGTGTCGTTTCCCGCGTTTCTAAGCTGTTGTCGGCAATGAAATGATTTGGCTGCTTTTCATGACGACGGTAAAACAAGTTGTGTATAAACATTAAAACTGTTAGCCTTCACTGTTCTTATAGATCGATGTTTTCTTTTCGAGAATGACTCCGCTGGGCCAAGAACGTAATGGAGCACAATGATACACCAGTTACCTAGAGTTACCGCGCAGTCGGTGGCGGTGTCAATGAGTTGGGTTTAGCAGACGACAAGCTTGAAGGCTTTGCTACGCAGAATTCGTTCATTCCTGAAAGCCGATGTCACGATAGAACGTTTTCGGCATTCATTAACATCTTAGCTTCCTCGAGGGCCGTCTTTTTGACGGAAAGCTGCGTTGTATACTCCAAAACGAGAGCAAGCTTGCCAGCTCAGCCGTGGGTACGCTGGCACGTTCGATGTTTTAATGGCGTTCGAACGCTTGACAAATACCGATTCCATCTCTGAACCCCAGATATGTTGATCGCAGCAAATCATAAAAGACTCACCTTCAAGCACAACACACGGGCCTCAATATTCCTACTTTTGTGAGTTTCTCACATGGACTAGAGAGTACTGACTGGTGCCAAGTAATGCCACTTACAGGCTCCCGATCTGCCATTCAGCCTACTATAATAGATAACAGTGTTCTAGCCACCGTAGTCAAGTCCTTCTCTGATTTCGTTTTCTTCTTTCTCTCTTTTATTGATTACACAAAGACGAGTTATTGACGTGCCCTTTTGCAAACGCAGTTTAAAAAAAACACCATACACGTTAAAAAAAAGAAAAAAAGGACAACACAACCCAGGCAGCACAAGGGGTTGGACCAATATTGGAAGAGCATTGGCAAAAAAAGGTCCAATGATGGTCCACTTTAGCCAATCTGCTCCCAATATTGTTTATGCCATTATATAGAATCTTCAGTGATGGCCCAGCTTCTCCAATGACCAACCAATATTGGAAGCACATTGGCATAAAATGGTCAATCTTGGTCTGTCAGTTCCATTCGCTTGCGAATATTGGATGAACACTGGAAAAACATGGGCAATGTTGGCCTGACAGTTCCATTGGCATGCGAATATTGGATAAATACTGGCATAAAATGGGCAATGTTGGCCTGTCAGTTCCATTGGCTAGCGAATATTGGATGAACACTGGTATAAAATGGGCAATCTTGGCCTGTCAGTTCCATTGGCTTGGGAATATTGGATGAATACTGGCATAAACCGGACAATGTTGGCCTTTGAGTACCCTTGGCTTGCTAACATTGGATGAACACTGGAAAAAAATTGTCCGCGTTGGCCTGTCCGTGCCGTTGGCATTCCAATATTTGACGGGGACTGGCATAAAATGGACACTGTAGCAATGGCTTGCCAACGTTGGATAAACACGAGCTTATATTGATTACTGTTGTCCTGTTAGTACCATTGGCTCATCGTCATTTCAAGAACAGAGTGGCAGATAATAATCAGTGTGTGTTAGTCTGACAATACCTTTGGCTTAATAGTGAAAACATGTTGGAATATGCTGGTTTAGACGTGTTCGTTTTGCCTAAACTAGTTGGAATTGCTCGAGCGCTTTTCAATTTTATATAATTTTGTCAAAGCGCGATTTAGGTGATTTTTTGCAAAGTAAACAAGAATAACAAGGTACAGAACTTAATGGTGATATTTTGCTCCTCACTGTGCACATTAAGGAGTCGCCAGCGAAATGGGCTCATCAGGACCGCCAACTTGAAAAAACAACAAAAAAAAACGATGTCCGCGTTATACAGTCAACATAATCGATTATTATGTTCTCTATGATCTCGACAGAAAAGCTTCGTACCCTAACTACGTGCTTGTGGACTGCACTTCGTGTCAGCTGAAGATACTTCTTTGCGATTGACTCGAACAAGACACTATTCTGAAATGCGGTTATACAATGACGGCTCTATGACTTTACGGCACTACTGGTGCCACAATAAGAGCCCTAATGCCTCCAACATGGTGCCAATGCACTGATAGCAGACAACAATGTTGGTTTTGATTTAGATTCTAGCCGGAATCGACGTTGTGCGCAAAAGCCCAAGCTTAAAAGCACAAAAAAACGAGAAAAAAATTAGGGTTGCAAACTCGGCGCGCTGCTTGCAACTGAATTTTATTTAGACAACATGAACAAATATAATACGTTACTATACCTCGGCCAAATAAATCAAAATTCCGCATTTTATGAAACGAGTGACGACACACTGATGCAACCGTCATCCTCCTTTACACTGATTTTGAACGCCAAGAAAATTTTCCTCTCTGCTTTTGCTTCCCAGTTGCCCGGAATTTGTGTTTTATACAGCAAAGGATCACATGAACATTTATCACAGTGGACTTTCAAGTTCCCCGAAGAATACCGCTTTACAGAAAGTGTGTGTGCTATGTACGATTGGGTCGTGCACGAAAGCACCCGATGTCAAAAGCCCCGTGTCAAATTCTCCACGACTGACACCCCACCCTGTTGTCACGGCTTCAAAAGGCCAGTTTTATCAGAAGCCCATGACGCTAATCCCTAGATCAGGTGGCCGGGTCCTCACCGTGACGGTTGAGCATCCAACTTTTAATTAAGAGACAGCAAGTGTGAACGCGAGCGTGTGTAACGTAATCATGTCGTCATTTGTAGACCCTCAACATATTAGGGTGACATGGAACAATTCTGGTTGAAGCGCGTAAAGGGATTCTGCACGTCGGGCTATCATGCAACACACGTACGATCGCCCACATGTCGTTGGTATTTTAGACTACCGGTGTGGCGCATTCTACATGTTTGTGCGCATGCTCTCCAGTTTTGTTTATTTTGAAGCATAAGCTAGTTATTTTCAATGGTGCCCTGAGGAAACGCCAAAGTGGCGGACGATTTTCTGGAAATTTATATCGCCCCTTTTTTCCGTATTTGATTTATCACTGTCTCTTTTTAATTTTGACATTAGGCTCAAAGCTGATTTCGGAGCTTCGTGTCTGTCAGTCCCTTTTCGTCCTCTTGCTCTAGAGTTATCATGTCCAAGCAATCTCTACTACATTGGGTTTTGGAAACCCGGATAGCAAATACCAGCAGAGACAGACGAAATAATTCGAGAGAGAGAAGTGTGCAGGGGTAGGGTCACGCCGACGGCCTCGGAACGATTTCCGAAAGGGCGAGAGAGGGTATTGAATGAACAGTTCCCCTCCCTTTTATCCCACGCCGTCACTAATCTCCAGATCTCTTCTTTGTAAGTGATGAGGACTTGGCGTCCTTGAGGGAGGAGGACACTTTGCATTCCTAAGCTGACAGTGGGGTGGGAGCTACGCGCCGGCCGGACCAGTCATCACCTGCACCACTCTCTGTGCGTGGTTACGGGAGAGAGCGTGATCACGTGCTTAAAGATAGACCTGCGATCGGTTCACCGAGCTTCTTAGCTTCCTCTACACTCTCAGCTTAGGGGTGGTGTAGCCCAGCCCGCGAAACACACGCACACACGCACACACACGCACACAGAAAGTGGAATCGCATGCACCAAGGCCACACGATAAGCTAGTGGCTAGAAGACAGTGGGGACTGGTCGTGGTGGGGACGGACTCCTCAATTTCCAACACGCGCATCCGCGAACTGGAAGTGGGCAGGTGCGCTTCGCAATTTATGCATGTTTTTTTTTTGTTTTTTTTTTGTGTGGGAGAAATAGTTTCTTTTTTCAAGGCACAAGGTTGGCAAGATAATCATGCGCATATCAGGACACAGTGGTGTCAGTTTCAAAGTTCTCTTAGTGCATTTGATTGCTTAGCAGACTGTTTTATCGGGCGAAGCGGCTCGGCATCTCCGCCATCCACGTTACCCTATACTGGAACCGCCAAGAACGGTGGTTCTAGAGTTCCGATCACCAGCAGCGCATTTCGTCTTAGTGCCAAGTGCGATCTTCAGCATGCGGATTGCCAAGAACATCGATATTCTGTCGGCAGCGCCTACACACCGGCGATCTTCCTTTGTTTGTGCATACATGTCACCACTAGCTTCGACGGACCGAAGACACGACGGACCGCCTTCTCTTTCAGGTGGGTGACAAGGAGAGTTCCTCCTGACCATTGGGGATAGGTATGCTTGGTACGAAATGTACGTTTTGTCACTATCCGATGAGTTTGAACGTATCAAACTCTGTGCCAGGAATCTCCGACGAGTTCAACGTGAAATTCAGAGCGATCGGCCCGGAATGCCCTGTACAGAGCTATTTGTAAGTGCTTTTTATTTTAATAGACCGTGAGAGATGTTTTGATTGGTTATTTTTGTGTTCGAATTGATTTTTATTTCATTTTTTTTTAGTTAAAATATGGCTGTCTTCTTGGCGGTAGATGTGTGCTGTAGTAAAAAGTCTTCCTGGTACGTCCAAAGCCGAATACCACATAGTGTTGAGCAGTCCTTATTTGCCAAGTTTCGGCTTGTTGGGCGAGTGGAGTGACAGTTATGTCACCGCGCTCGGCGAGTGTAATTGCCAGTAATTGTCTTTACACGACAAGGTATTTTATATGCCTGATTTATTTTAAATTCTTTATTGATTGAAGCATCAATGTCTGTTCAACTGTCATGTTCTTACGTATAACGGGGTATTTATTGAACTGTTTATTTAGTAGTGCGTTTAGCACTGGTGAACTGAAGAGGGAGGTTAGCGGTTAGATTTATAAATTGTGAATATTATGGAGGCAATATGGGTACATTTATAACTACATATTTCCGTGCTGCAAACACCGTAAATGTTTAAAAAAAAATTTTTTTTTCACATCAACGTAGAAATATCGGTGTGAACTAAAATGGCGAGATTGTAATTCTTAGGACTTCTTAAAGCTAGATGAAGGGTTGAGGGACGCTATGATGCTGCAAGAGTAGAACTAAGCACTTTATGAAATAACCTTTGTACTATTTGATTACTTTTTCTTTAATTCACTATAAATATTTTAATCTAGATCGATCGTGCTCTGAGTAAGGACAAGTCGGACGAACAAAACAACAGTAAACTCCTGGGCCGTCTTGCTAGAAACAGCGTCTCGGCTGAGACGGGGGGAAAGAAAGCACTTTTAAAGCCAGCGTACGAGCTGAACGGGAATCAAACCTCGACTCAAGACGCTCGCGCGCCCCAGCCTTTACAGTGCTTTCTTTCACCCAGTCTCAGCTGAGATACTGATTCCAGCAAGCCGGCCCCGGCGTCTTACCTGCGCATATATTTATTTTAGAAGGCAGTACTAAGTTTTTTTACATACAAAATAACGAAAAAGAATTCACTGGAAACGAAAGTTTATATTATGAAAAAGAAAACATAAAAAGTCGGTAGGCCTTTCCGAGATTTCATAGTTGAAGAGCAACTGAGCCGATTAATCGAATAGTTAATTAAAGGGCGGCGATTAATATTGAAGCTATGTTTTGTTTTGATATTCATTATTGACAAGCGTAAGAGAGGACTGAGAGCCTTTGAAAACCCTTCACCTGAATCCAAACCCCCGCTTCTGTCTCTTTCAGAATCCTGTGGCCAGGCCCCTGCGTGGAATTCTATCAAGTTCCTGCCCGGTTCACAGCTTGTAGTGATGGACCCTGGCACTCATTGTTGTTTAAATTTTCCTTCAATCAAAACATTAATAAAATGTATTGACGGTACACTTTGCATTTCAGACTTTTATATTTACCTGCATGTAATATTGACTTAATATTTTTCAGAGTGAATGTCGCTTGTCTATAGCAGCTTTCTTTTTAGATGTATATATAGTGTTCTACTGAACACTATAAATACATCTGAAAAGAAAGCTGCATTCCCGCTAAAATGGCTGCCAAAAATAGTGGAGCTCGAGCTTAAAATCGGATGCCGAAATCGAAATATCCAGAGCGTTAGGTTGGGAGCAAATATTGGATAAGCCAATGCTTAAACTTGGATGCCAATATTGGTTGTAAGACTCACAACCAGTAGCGGTCCAATGATGGCTTAGCTGTTGGTTAAATTGTGGCCCAACGTTGGCTTAAATGTTGGTTAAGAGGCGGTCCTACGATGGCATAAATGACGGTCCAATATTGGTTCAAATATTGGTCGAATCTTGGTCCAACATTGGCATTAGTGAATGGTCCACCAATGGATCGGGTAGCGCTTTCGACAAAAACCAACGTTAGGCCAATATTGGAGCCAAGTTTTGCCAGTGGCGGGCCCAGGTTGGTCCAACAATGGTGTGCAGCTTGGGAACAGTCTCAAAAAGAGTACTTTCTTTTATTTTTTCTTTTTCTTTTTTTTTGTGTAAGATGTTTATGCGTATGATCGCTCACCAGCTAGCCTGCATTGTTACCCATATTTCATTTATTAAAGAGAAAGTATACTAACACTTTAAAAACGCAATACCTATGCCACAAAGCAAGATTTGCATTCGAAAAGCGCAATAACGATCAGGCAGTACTTACGAGAAACACAGGGGTACTTAGGCGTTGCTAGTTATATCTCAAATCTTTGCACCTTATAACCTGCAAATATTGTCGAACGATCCCCAGAGGATATTTTGGCAAGGAATAGAGAGTTAAAACGTATTTGAGATTCTGGTTGAGTCAATCAGAATGTAAAATACATTTTACCTCTAGATTTCAAGAAAAGCAGTGGTCTCCTTCTTTCCCTCGCCAATTACGTCAAAGGCACCTGCTTCAATTATCACAGAATTTCCTTGACGTCGTTCGCGCTGTCTGCGGAAGATTATTTCAGAATTCTTCTCTTTGTTGATTGTTCGATCGAGAGCTATGTTTCATTACAAGATTACGTACCCTTTGTTAACAAGAAAACTTGTGCGTGTGCCGAGCTCTTTAGCTTAAAAGTAAAGTTTCCTGCGGCGCAAGTTAACTGTACAATAAATTAAAGTGACCGATCTTAACAAGCGTTTGGCGCATGCGTGAAACCTTTACTTTAGTTCACAGGAGGCAGGTGGTAGTGGCCGAGAAGGCTTCTGCCGTTCTGTTTGGTTCTGCGCAAGCTCTAGTGAGATTGTCGCACGTACAGAAAGTCTAAATATTGGCCGCAATACATCGAATGGAATTTAGTCTTTCTGCAGGTGCGACAATCTCACTAGAGCTTGCAGAGCACAGAACGGAATAGCCCAAGCCCTCTCGGCACAGCCGCCTGCCAAACAAGCTGGTGACTTCGGAAAATTATTTCACTGGCGGTGACGCCTTCGCAAAAAGAAAATGATTCATATTGCCATAACAACAACCGCTCCTTCTACGCCCAAAAACAGTTCTTAAAACAAAACATTAAGGGGACTCTAAAGCGGTTTTGTGTCTGAATAAAATAACTTAAATGGTTTTCCTTTTGCCTCCAGGATAACGAATATCATGGTTACTTTTTAATTTAGATCACGGATGTGGCAGAAAATCATCTTAAAAGCACCCCTGAAGCCCCTCCTCCCACGAGTGTGACATCATGTCCTGAGTTTCCGGAATCTTCACTCTCGCGCATATCCAGCGCCTATCAAAGCTATGCACGCGCACTCTTGCTATTTTCGAAACGCACAGAAAACGTTGTCGCGACCGCTGTAAATGCGGGCGAAAATAGACAATTGCCAGCAAGGCCACTGGCCGCCGCCATGTCTCTGCTCGTTCTGACAAGCCTGTGCATTTTCGGGCTTGCCAAAACTATGTTCACTCGCAAGCTGCACGGGCTTGCACTCGTGAAGCACCAGTCTGGGCACCATGCTTGCAATTGACTATACTAGAATCTCTGAATGTTCCCAGAGGACCGAATTCCCCTCAGTCGGCTTACCGGAAGTGCTTCCCCGCAGAATCCAGTTCTGATTGGCTGGTTTAACCCGTGGTGGAAGTTATGAGTCAGGCAGTTTAAAGACAGCCTTTAAATAACAAAAAAAAACGTATATAAAACGTTTCCTCGTTACCACGGATACGTCGGGTACGCACGGAATGTGCATTGATTTTTTCAATATTTGTTTTATATCAAGTAGCCGCTAATCTGGATTGCCGACAAAGATTCCCGGCTCGTTTGCTCGCTCCAGTTGCGCTGGGGCTGCGTTTCAAACTTTCAGCCTCAGACGGTGAGCCTAACACCCGACTTAGATGTGTTTTGAGGGGAGATTGAATTGGATTGGAGTTCTGAGGCGCAAATGAGTCCAAGGCTATAATTCACCAGGTACATAAATAGTCAGTTCGATACTTTATACCTTTGCTACGGGTAAAAACAAGCCGCGGGATGGCCAAAAACACGTTTTTCGCGTAAGACTCGTCAAATTATGAGGCGCTGGAGAAAAGCAGCCTTCTGCGTTAAGTCCTAATTTCGAACCCTTTTTGTTCGCATTCAGCCCATAAAAAAGCATGTGAGCAGCGCATCAGCACGCACCTCTTATCGCTGCGGCGCAGTGTTCTTCCGCAGCAAAAAGGCTGTCTGATTCCATCGCCGTCACAATAGCAACGAATGCCGAATAGCCTTTTGTGGTATCATTAAAGAGCGTGTGAACCCCCCCCCCCCTCCCCCTGCGTTCACGCTGCTTCGCGGCGACAGTCTGCAGCTGCTCATTACAGGGCTATTAAACCTTGGCTAGCAGACCGCGTTCAGAAAATCGGCGTTCGTTGCCATGGTGACTCCGATGAGAGCAGACGTCATTTAAGCTGCGGAATAACACTGCGCCGCAGCGATACGAGGCGCGTGCTGAGGCCCTTCCCGCATGCTTTTCAAAGGTTGGAACGCTAACAAACAGAGTTAGACGTAAGCACTTAAGAGAAATGGCTGTTTGTTTTCCAGCGCCTCATTATTTGACAAGTCTTACACGAAAAGCATGCTGTAAGACGGGAGTTTAGAGGAAGTTTTTCTTTGCTTTTTTTTACAACATCATGGGTCTCAAGTATCAATGTGCATATATACTATCGCCGAAAACGGTTAAGGAGAAAAATGACCTATAGTAGCAGGTGATAGAATAAAACTAAGAACGTGAGGTATGTGTAAGTGTAGAGTGTATGAATATGAACTCAGGGAACTAAGATATAATCACAATCGGTGTAGAAGGCTGAATGCTTTGGGGAAATGAAAGCACAAGAGTGTGGACTGAGAGGTTCGTCGCCAAGTAAAATCTTGATCTGTAATGGGGTATGCTCCCTGTATAGCTGCGAAAAATGGTGACGGCGTTCCTGGTCATACGCATTACATTCATGTGAAATACGATGTATGGTCCGATGGCCATGGCAATGCTCATACTCCGGGGCATCTTCGCCAGCGTTAGTCGCGTATGGCCAATCCTTAGACGGCCGAGAACCATCTCGTAGAAACGTTCGCGATGCCGGGCACTCTCCCATTCTTTCAGTAATTGCTTCACCGTATGCAACTTGTTGTTTACTTCGGAATGCTAGTCATATTCCCAGTTCTGCATTGTGGAACGTTTCACCGTGTTGCTATAATCTTTTCGGGAATTTCTCTGGTGTCCACAAAGTGTGTGACAGAAGAGCCAGCATCCGTATCTGCCTTTTTGTTGCTTAGGATGACCACGCGACTTGGCACCCAATCATTTCATACCAAATTTTTGATGATTTTGATTGATTTTCATGCGCTTAAAGTGTCCGTGTACATCACGGAGCGACGAAGTTTTTTTTAATGTATATTCCACAGCAAGTAATAAACCATGCATCTCGGCTGTCAGAACTGTAACAGAAGAGTTAAGCTTTTTTTTTTTTACATGGCGAACAGGTGGACCAAAATTGCACAACAAACAAAACAATCAGTTTTAATATCATTTGTGTAAATGTCAAAGTGACGCTGGTAGTGGCTTTGTATTTCAGAAACGTCTTGCTTCAGCACTTCATCTGGAGTGTCCTTCTTTCTTTGAATCGTCAAAGTGATGTTACAACCAAGCAGTTGTACATTCGGACACCGTCCTTGCCATTTTCCAAGAGCATATCGCAAAATTTAAGCTTTATTTACAAGTATGTGCACCAATTTTTTTATAATTTATACATATTTCATGATAGATCATGATCACACCTTGGTAATAATAACGCATAAAAAATGTATATTGCAGATATTAATTTCCACTATAATATCAAAACTATATAACATGAAAATAGTTACATTTGTAATTTCTATTGATATGAAGGTCATTAAAATATCTTAAGTTGGTCTCCCGTAAGAATTTAGAAAACTTTTGCCGTCAATCATCAAAGGAAAATTGTTATATATCTCGTTCTATTATATTAATATATAATATTTTTTTTTATTCAGAAGATTGATATATATTTTTATATTGAGATAGTTGTGTTCTTGAGCAATTACTTGAGAAGTGACCGAATAGCGAGCGGTCAAACCTACGTCAATTCTGGCCTGGGCAGTTTGAATGGTAAATTACCTTAAAATTAAAACAACAGAATCCGCCAAGGTTGCTGTTTATGTTCTCGTTCATTTCAAGAACAATCCCAAAATTATAGATTTTTGTAAAATTTTAAATATCAACCCCAAAACCCTGCCTGAAGTGAAAAGAAAACACCGACAAAATTTTTAGACATAGATGGCGATATGAAATGAATGCTGAAACGCGCCGAAGTATCCAGTAGGGTTGTCGGAGTTACCGGAACGATCTACTCAAACTATCCAACTTAGTATGCACCGTAAGAAATACAGTTGTAGGCAGAGCTTTCATCTAGGCAATTTAATTTAACCCGTATGCAGCGCCTTTGTTGGAAACATTATTTCAAGACAAAAAGCCGAGACTTCAGAAAAAAAGGATGACACAAGTGACAACGTTCTTCGTTTTTTCCCTAATCTCGGGGATTTGTCTTAAAATATGTTCAAACATCAACGGCCAGTGTGAGCCTAACATTTTGTCCGTCGAAACAGTATTATGTAACACACAGTCCACTTTTATTTGTTATCGTCTTGACCGGATGAATCAATCGCCAAGCGTAGCTATACTTCCAGCTGGCGTCCTGGTTAACATTTGTCTAGAAAGAGGGAGCCTGCTAAACGTTTATGAAAATAAATTTTCTTTAATTTATGAAAAATTAACAAGTCATCCTGAAAGTTATTTTTACACTTGGTGATATCTTCCACAAAACATGTAGAAAGCACTGCACAGCGGATTAGTAGCCCCTATAAGAGAACAAAATCACCCCGCTTGGTATCCTTCGATTGATGAGCTGGCGTTGCTAGATTGTCTTGTTTAGAGCCACGTAATAACCTACGCTTCAGAGTAACGACACTTACCCTTGTAGGGGTTTAAAATCATGGTTGCCAATTATCTGAAGTTTTGACTGAAATCAAATGAAATACTATTCCGTCCACTACAAATGTTTAAACAGTTCGTGATAGTGCAAAGCAATATTGCAAGAGCTTTATAACACCTAATCTAATGCTGAGGAAGCGCCGATACTCCAAGTCTCTAGGTGCAGTAACGCGTTTACCTGTTATTAAGTCAAGGATCCTTGACATCTCACAACTGTTATTGAGCTCAACTAAGTTGCCCGTGTTACACAGTACACAGGCCTGAAACCCCAGATGAGATGCGCATAAAGGGACACAATTGAAACCGAAACGAAACCAAAACCGATGTATCAATATGCATATTTTTTAACTAGCGATGCAAATGAAATTGAAGCTAAATTTTCATTAATTATAAACGCTTCAAACGAAATAAAATATTTTATTTTGTTTCTAGAGCAAAGCAACGACAATCATAACGTTTCGCACAAACTCACGCAAGAAAAAGACAACGAAAGTTTTATCGGCACAAAGATTCAAAGGGCCACCCTCGCCGAGCTTTCGCGTTCGCGACGTAGCGTGATGGCTCTAGGGGCAGCTGTTGCCCGGAACAATACCTCTTTCGACAATATTTGCTGTTTTTCGGGAGACATGATTTCATCGCGTGTATTTTTCTAAATGTATTTTTGAAAACACACCAAAGTAAGTAATACATTCTAAATGCTTTTCGACATGTTTCACACGTATAAGCATTTTTTCTAAGGGACGCAAACTCTTATGAGCAGGAACCCCAAAGAAAAGCAGATTAGACGAGAAGAAAACCCGTGATGTTTGCCTGGCGGTGTCCAAATAGAACACGAACTGCCGGAATTCAACTTCCACTTTATACGGCGGAGATGTGTCGCCTCACGCGGTCTGAAGTACAGTATCCTGTTGGGACACACCCTTCAGGCTCAATGTACGCGTCTAGGTTCTGTACGAGATTGTGTACAGATTTTGCTTCGGTGTATCTCGAATTAGTGAGCGTAGGCACGCTTAGCTGCGGGTGGGGTAGAGACGTAGGCGGGCGGCTCGTCGCACCTGCAGCCAAACGCATTTTGCTTGGAAAACGCTTGGAATATCGCAGTCTTGACGCGCATCAGTTCGCAAACCTCTCGCGCGCCTACCGCTGGAGCCGGGGGCGAAGTCCCGACATACAGTGCTACTGCTGGGTTTGCATACGCACTCGTGCCATCTCCAGCGCCGGTGACGTCATTCGACACTTACTGGACTCCGGTCTCAAGTTGAATTTATTGTTCTTGAATCTGGGGATGGCTAAACGATGAAGGTGTGGTTGTTGAACGGAGCAAAGGAAACAAAACTTTCAAGAACACACAAAGCGAAAGGCTGGAAATTGCGATTCTAGATACTCCATGGGAGCAAGCACAGGCAACGACACACCGATCGGTCCTCATGTGGGGCGCCAATTAATGCAGTTCGCGGTTTTGCCCGTTCGCGTAGTGCTCCGCACTCACTAAAGAAAACCACATAAAAACACGGCCATAAAAAATGCATAAGGTGGGTGAGAGTTGAACTGGCGGACACATCGACCTTCGGCCCAGCTGATGTTCTGGCCTGCGACTCGCTGATGCTAGGCCTCGCTGTAGTTGGCTCACACAGTCCCGGTGTCACCCTTCCACTGACACGACGCTTTCCCGCCGCTGTCCTCTGTCCGTCAGGTGTCAGGCCATCGGCCGACCAAATGCGCTGTCCGTGTCTGTCTCTCAGACCGCTCTAATCTGGAGTGTCGCGGGTCTTTTCGAATCCGCCCGCTCGTAATCTTCCGAACCTCTTCTTTCTTTATCTTCTCTCGTCCTGTGTCGTCTTTCTCTTCTTCAGCTACAAGTTTCATACATGGCAAAACAGAACTACTCAATTTCCTTCGCTATTTCATTTTTGTTCAGCGCTAGAATACTAATATCTTCGAATATTTGTGAGCACACTGGCGTGCCACATTGTACCGCGAAATGCCGAAAAAAACTTCTTCCCGCTTATATTCTCATGTAACAGTTACACGCGCAGAAATCGAAGATCGTTAATGCAATCTTACAAGCCATTATTTTTGCTCTTATATTAGCCGGCGCTAAGCAGTCTGTCCTTGTTTTGAGCACACAAGGCTTTTTGACCCTAAACGAAACATTTACGAATCCACCTTCCCAAGATGGTTGTACAAGCATATCTGGAGACGCTGACTCTGTGAGCTGTTGTGTGTTCCGTGAATTCCATTCCTTTCCCTGGATAAACTTTCTTCGCTAGCAGACCCGCGTCTTGTGTCACCATACTAGAAGGGTGGATCTCATTGCGTTGCACTTTGTCAATTCATTGTATGTCCCTCTGGCCCAATTTAATTGCAATGCCCTGCAATAGCCTGCAATTTGTTACTCGGGAGGGGTTACAACCTATTGAAAATTAAATTCCCGATAAAGTAATAGTTGAATAATAATTAAAAAAATAGCGGATTACACGTATTTACGTTACGAGTAACAAGACGGTAATAATCCCTGGCGAAGGGGATCAGGGGGAAAAAGGGCGAACAAAAATCTCCAAACACGGCTGGGTCCCTGCCCTAGAATCGCACCAGGAACCTCTCCTTTTCCAGTGAAGCGCTCTACCGACTGAATTAACCAGGACCAGGCGGTTATTTTTTTATCACGCACCAGTCACCTAGCTGTGTGTGGACATTTGTGTTTGTTCTTTGTGGCCACTGTTCCCCTTTTCTAGGGATTATATAGTAATTATTGTCCCACTCGCTTGCATCTTTGCATTAATTACAATATCATCATAACCTTAAAATGTAGGCCATTCATCCTTGTTGTTGTTAGACAGGCGGAAGCTGATCAAACTTGTTTCCTCTACTCACGTCTAACTCCTGGTTAGCTTAGTTGGCAGAGCGCTTCACTGGAAATGGAGGGGTCCCTGGTTCGATACCAGGACAAGGCGGATTTTTTCGGTCGCGCACCAGTCGACTAGATGTCTTTCGAGATTGTTGTTTTTCCTTTCTACCCCCTTGTTCTTCTTCTCCAGAGATTATTGTCGTCATTGCATTCCAGTTCGCTTGCACCTTTGCATTAATTGTATTATCAACACGTGTAACATGTCAGCGATGTGCTGACACAGCATAAACACACGATGTGTTTCTTTTATAATAATAATTTTATTCGCCATGCGATGCTTTGCCAGGGTACCCTGAGATATAATAAAACAATTAAATAAACGCCGCATTCGTGTTTGAGAGAAATGTGCTGCACAGTGCGCATGAACTTTGCTGCGACGCAAAACCCAAAAGAGTGGCCAATGCAATCTGCTCAAGTATAGGTCTTTCGTTTTATTTTTTTTCGTGGCAATCTTCGTGAGGCAGTTTAAATTATTCCTCTAATAGCTGGTGTATATCATGGGTTTACAACTTAAAATATTAGAAAATTTAAGTCCACCAACTAGAAAATGTATTTCTTCAATTTTGCTTCCCCGAACACGAACACGATAAATTCTATGGAACTTGAAAATTGAGTGTACGCCATGTGAACAAAGCCACAGTAACTTTCCTGATTCATTTTGTCTTGTTTTACCTTTTAATGTGATACACTGAATGCCCGGCACGTAGGAATGCTTGAACATGCCTGCAATTTTTGGAGAGTTGTTCGGTTACAATGAAACGAGGCGAGGTCTTTAAATTGTCTACTAAATCGGAGTACCGGGAAGTCTTTACCAGGTCCAGCTATACTATATTTCTATTGCCAGTGAATTGTAGTTTTCTAATGCCTTAGGCTCCAAAAATAACCAGAGCGCATTTGCAAGCTTCTGGCTTGGTCTGTTTAAGTTTACGACACATGCTCATCTGAGGTAGCCACATGCGCGCAAAGGGGATTTTTTTTCTTAGGGACTTTGTAAGGTCGCTCTATATTTATCAACGCCCAATCGGTCTTTTCTTCGATCTTCTCCCAAGGAGTGACAAAACACAACGAGAAGACAGCGAAGGGGTCTACTGTACTTCTCGGTTTCCCATCTACGAGAGCCCGCAGTCCGGGCCCGCCGACACTGATTGTCGCTAGTCGTTCAGAGATAGCAGTCGGAGTACGTGTTCGGGCCTGCGGCTCGTCCTTTCCATGCCATCGCAGCGTATTCTAGATGTTCCAGGCTATCATATCCCGAGGATTGCTGCGGAAACACTCCGGGATCATCATGGCCTAGGAAGGCATGGCCAGAGCTCTCCGTTCCCTCTGGTACTGGTTCGAACCTCAATGGTGGAAAACTCTGGCAATCGCCATAGGCCAGACCGGCTCCATTGTTCCTGCCCGGCCCCAGCCGCACACAGCACACTCTATCTGGGCCGCCTCGTGCTTCTTCGGCCAACCGTTTGTCGCGTGCCCTCCGCCCGGTCATCTTTCACCCTCGCCTCCCAAAACCCCTGAAGCAGCTTCCAGTGTTTTGGCAACGAAATAAACGATTTTGTGGAGAATCTGGTCTTGGTTGCTATACTCCGTCTCAACGTACGATGAACTGAAGCCTAATGCAACAGGCCGCCGGGTCCGGTCATGAGCCTGTTAGAAACCACGTGGTATGTTGCTCCGTCGTACGTATCAGTGCGCCAAGACGCGTCATGCGGAGGCGAGTTTTTTCCCTCCTTATCAAGCCCTCGCGGTGGCTCCGTCTGCTTGCTGCTTCTGAAAACTACTGAAGGGATTATATACCGTCTGGAAGCGATGGGGCGAAGAGAACCCGAAATCAGAACCTTTGGCCATTAAGAAATCCATATGAGCCGCATAGAGTGTTCGACACGGGAGCGTATGTACGGACCCCGTGCAGAAGGGAGACACGCGTCCAAGCACGTTTTACGTACACACAAGTTGGATTGCATTGAAATGTTATGGCCAAGGTGAAACGACATTTTCAGTGTTGCCTGCGTGCCATCCAACTTCTTAAAAACAGTTGACATGTTTACGAAATATGGCAAGAATGTTTATGAAACTAAATACTATGTACCTGTATTTCACCAATATAAAATATTGCGCTATAAAAACAGAGATCCATGTGCGTTATTTTAGTGCTCTTCGTAGTCTGTGCATAGTAATTTCTCTCGCGCACTCTTTCACAATGCGGATGCAAGATTTTCTGAGGCAGTGCTCCGCCCGCCAGCCTTCGGGCCCTAGTCCATTGTAGGGTGAGACCAAGTATAGTTTTTGCTATTGTAAACAAAGGAGACAATTATAAACCTAGATTAATTGATTTTTAACAGTTTGTAATATTCGCAACTACTCTTTTTGCCAAATGTAACATCCGATCAGGATAACTTCAGTTATAATATGTAAATGCGCTCCACAGCCCGCTGCACAGTGCAAATGCGCGGGCAACGCCCGCCAAGGCAAAAACGCTGCAATGCCTTCAGATATCTGAGATCTCGCATACCAACTTAGGGGTCAACAGAATCCGCTCAAGCATGAATCGATCATTTTATTTTTTTATTCTCGTGGCAGCGTCACGGGGCGGGTCAAGACACCTCCTCGGATTACAACCCTATCACAGCTGCTATATTTCGTCGGTTTACATTGTTTAAATATCAAAAAAAAAAATCATGTGCGTTAACGAGACGATGCACTTTTACTAATTCGTTGCTGCTTACAAATGCTTGATACATTCTATGAAACTTCAAAGTTGAGTATACGTCATGTGAAACGCCTCAAGTACTTCTTCAATTTATTTTGTTTTGTTTTACCGTTTAATGAACTTCACTGAATGAGCTGCCCGTAGTGTAAGCATGCGAGGGCACACTCCACGCATTCATACACGCCGACGCCAAAAGGCAAAATGCATTGTGATGCCCTCAGATATTCTAGATTCAACATACCAACTGAGGGGCGAAAAAAAAATCTGCAAAAGCGTGTGCCGATTGTTTTATTTCTATATTTTCCCGTGGCAACATCGCGTGGCCGTCATATAAATTTTCTAATAACCACCCGTTGTTCTCCTAATAGTTGGCCAGGCATGAGGGGCATTCAACCCCAAATTTTTTGGACATCAACGCCTCAGCGCATACACTAATCCAGACATTCAACTGAACTCAAAAACATCGCAATGTTCCTCGAGAAGATTTTTTCTTCTCTTGGAATTACTGAAAATATCAGTTATCTGAAAATATCAGTAATCTGAAAATATGAGCAATCTGATTACTGAAAATATCAGTATTCTGTAATGAAACTTTTGGACGCCGTCTGGTTTTTACTCCCTGAATCTACATTTTCTTTTTGCGTTAAATCCTCTGGATTACATTCACAAAACTAATAATTTCAGTGTTTCATTAAAAAATATCGTAATATTTCCGATGAACGCAATTGCTTAGGTATCATAAACTCAAATCCATTAGGGTTTTATTATCGCATTGAAACCTTTTTATTCCTCGTAATGTCCCAGAAAGTTAGCCCTATGATTTCACCAAGTTTCATATTTAAGCTCCATATTAGATGCGTCCTATCAAGCGTAATATAAGGTACTTTCCGTCATTATAATTTTACTGTTCTTCTCATCCGAATGCGGCTCTTCTAAGTTGTATGTCGAGTTCCGGAATAATCTTATTAGGCAATTCTACTTTATTTTAGGATTTTTATTCTCAGGCACCTAATTTCATTACTTACTGTTAGGAACTACAGACATCCATGCTTTCTTCGACTGTCATTTGCATGTGCTTAATGGTTCGTACTTGAGATGTTCAGCTTTCCTTACTTCATTTTTAGCAATATAAAAATATAATTCCCTCTCGATAGGTTTGGGAAAGACCGTAAACAGATATGGTTAAGGAAAGGTGAATAAAAACCAAGGCACTAGATTTGCGCCTTGTCACCGTTATGATTTCTCCTATTAAGCGAATCAATATAGACTTACTATCAACAGTATCAGAGGAATATAGATGCATTGGTATTCAAGCGTCTTTTACTACAATCTAACAAAGCCTAATGTATTTATACGATCATTATGAAGTGATTTATTTATTCAGACGATTTTTGAAACTGGTGGTTCTATCGAAGATCCCGAGAATCTGCTTCTTCTTCTCCTTGGTCCAGTCCTGGTTTAAGTTCGTTCGCTTCTTTCTTCCTTATATCATTACTCCCCCACAAGAGGAAACGGCGTCTCAATGTTTTGCAGAAGGTGGTATGGCTTGAGCCTTAGAAACTGGACGACATGCGGTTGGTTAGCGTGTTTATTATCAGGAGACTCAGAAGGCTTAAGGAGATAATTAACGTCGGTGACTGGTCGAATGACCTGGCATGGGCCTCGGTAACGTGGAAGAATCTTTTGAGCGAGGCCAGGGGCCAACGCATCGTTGTGATGTGCAGAGCAGGACCAGAGTTTCCAGGGGAGTATGGTGCGTCATGGTGAGTTTAACTATAGCTCATACAGTGACGATATTGTGAGTTGAGCGTGGGAAAACGTGCCAGTTGCCGCGCCTCTTCGGCAAGACATTTGGTCTCGACCGCGTAGTTCATGAGAAATGACTCGTCGTGTGCTAGTAGAAGGGGATCTATCATGATGGACGGTCGAGAGCTAAAGACAAGATACAATGGAGAATCACCAGTTATGTCGAAGCGTAAATAGTAATATGCAGTTGTAACGTATGGAATGACAGCGTGCCAATTGCAAAGGTCAGATGTTATCTACATAAAAATCATGCCAACGATTGTCCTGTTAATGCATTGTACCATCCCGTTTGTGTGTGTGTGTGTGTTGTAGCCCTGTGTACGGTTGTGGTGTATAGCGCAGGGCCGTAAAATATCAGCAGCAACTCTTGAAACAAAAGGACAGCCGCGGTCAGAGACACGTTCTTTTGGTGCACCATACTTCACAATGACGTCGTGTAATACGAACTCGGTTATATCGACCACTTCCCCAATCAGAAATAACTTTCTAACTGCGTACAGAGTGGCATAATCAACTCCGACTGTTACCCAGGTGTTACCAACGGAAGATTCTGGACAATCGCGATAATATGTTTTAATTGTTAGTGCAAAGTAGAAAAAAACAATTTGAACAACCCTCGTACTAACGGTGGAAAGATAGATAAGCAGTATCGTAGCCGTTGTCGTCTAGTTTTTATTGCCTTTCCCACGCACTTCACGCAGATTAGATGCTCGCACAACGCAAATAATTCCACCGACATACTACGCACCTTGAAGGGGCATAGCATAACTTGGAGACGACTTCCTTAGGCTTCAGTATGATTATCATGCTTTCTTGTCCAAGATGTGTTTACCTGAAACAAATTACAGCAGTATTAGCAAGTGGTTTACTTTATGAGCCACCAAACACGTGTTACTCTCTTAAGGTTGTTCTGTAGAGTGTTAACTAAACTATACAATAAATACGCAAGTTTGAATGTGTGGCGATTTAATTTACCATTAATCAATTCATAAATCTATGAGCACCCAACTACGCAGAAAACTAGTTGCTGCTTGAAATTCGTTTTCTTCCCCCTCCGAAAACAGCCAGACGAGAATTGGTGGGTATAAGTCGCGCTCACAATATTTTGGATTGTCGTTTTGCCGTTTGAACTAGCGCACCCAATATGTTCAAAGCCGTGATTTATCCAAGGTACGCATTCAATATCAAAATCGAAAAGGATATAAAATTATTTTTTTGTGGCGTCCAAAAAAATTGAATTAAGCTGAAGGGAAAAGTTCATGCATAAATCTCAGGGAGTACATTTACTAAGTAATCCTCAATATGGCGACCAACCGCCGGTTAGACGATGCGAACCAACGTTGCCACGAACGTGGACCTCTAGTTCGGAACTGTATCTCACAGTACCGGTAAATTGACCTTAATGGGTGGAACAGCGAGCGGAAAGATTATAACTGCAAAAGAATCGGTTCACAAAAGCTGCGCGCAACATCGACATGGCCCTTGTCTGCTTCATACGCTGCCAAAGCGAAGGAGCGAAAAAAAAACTGTGTAGGAAGCGACAGCCACGTGATTTCCGCAAATCTCTTTACATCCAAATCTCCCCCTCCTCCTCGGTCCGCTAAGACGCTTTGAGTCCCTGTGCTCATCTTTCGGTTTTGGTTTCAGAGCGGTTGCGTTTTTTGGCTTCACTAAAATATAAGTGACTCTAAAGCAAAAGATTTATGTGGTAGTGTCTTGACACCATATTAAATCGCCTGTCAAAAAGTAAAAGAATGTTCGCTGGGTGTAAGGGCGCCTTTAAGAGGAAAGCCCCGCCTGATCTGGATCTTTTAAGATGCGTTAGGCTTACGTCATGCGCGTCAACGTAATCTGTAAGTAACTCATAAAATAATGAGGATAAAAACAATTTGGGGAGGGATGTTTCACCAACCTGGATGCATCACGGATTCTCACTGTGTTCTTTATGCTCGTGTCTATAGTCTTGGGAGTTGTATAGACCTACACAGTTTCGAAAACACCGCAAGTCTGTTCATCTCGTCAAATTGTATTTACGAAATAGCAGTCTGTAAAAATTCCTTCAAAAACCACCTCAGCAAGTGTATAAGGCGTTATAACCCCGAAAAAGTACTAAGGGTTTTGTTGCTGGACCACTTGTTCCACGAGTAGTCTGCAATTGCAGAACGTTTACATTATAATATTTTAGTGTCGACTTTTGCTTCAATAATATTTCTATTTACCGAGCTTCCAACAACTGTATAATGTTTCGACGTTTCCTAGTTTTTATATACTTTGACACATTAGGATTTGAAGACAGCGACGAACTTAAGACACCGTTCGACAGAGTGCTTCCGTGATACTAAAGCGGTCACAGAAGGATAACTGTCACCCTCTCGTTCGACCATGCTTTTTGTTTCTTTATAAATGGAGGAACTTTTAGATGCAGACCTCGGTCAAGATTTAGGGCTCACTCTGAAAAATTAAAGCGAGCCACTAGGTTACCCTCAGCCGGTTCATATACTGACCGCGAAGAGTGTCAAGTTGGAACGCACCCAACACAACTACGCGAACTGGAGACACGCTGCGTGATTCGAGGTAACGTTGAGATTCCAAAGAAAGCCAGTTGTACCGATGGTCTTCCAAATGAATGCATGGATTGCTAAGGCAAACGGTGAGAATTCCTGACCGAGCTGCTATCGTGTGATTGGAAAATATATCCTCGCTAGAATAAGGTATGATAAGTGGAGATTTATCTCATTGCAGTATTTACGATTCTCTGGGTAGGGACACCAAAAAAGGCTGCACCAGATTTAGCGTAGAATCACAAAAAACTCTTAAACTAAAAAAAAAGATTTTTTTTTTGTGTTGGCGTCGATGAAAAAATAATGGCAGGTTTTTGTTTAACATCAAGACTAAACTAAGAGCTGCGACGTGTAAACGTCGCCCTCTTTTTGAGAAACTGCCCCAACATGGAACCTCAATTTAGTCCTTAAGCAATGTGAATGATTCTGCTATGCGTTTTAGTGATAGATTTCTGACCAGCTTATTTTCAACTATACGAACTGTAAAATAAGGTTTCAGTGTCAATTTCATGGATCGCCCCTGATACAGTAAATCAAAAAGCTTATGGCATTGCTAAAAGCCGGAAACTGCACGACTTCCAGAACAAATGCTAGAATTTGGCTTCTCCTGGTTTTCGTCTGTCACCTGGAATTGTTTGGCCTAAATCACCAAGCAAATACCGCAGTCAGGCTTCACTGCCCGGATTACGGTTGCCAACTGACATCTTCGTACCACAATTCCAGAGAAAATGCAAGACTTGAGCTTAACTGCTCTTTGTTCGGTTATCACGCGCACTTTTTGGCCCACGCCTGGCAGCTCGGCAATAGACCCTACGCGAAATGCACAGTGTCATCTAGTGAGGAACCGAAAATAATGTTCCGTCTCACCAGTTGGCTTCGGTACTGGCAAAAAGCCAGGTCTCGAAAGCGTGGTTCTGAAGAATCTTTCGCTCGCACAAGCATTCCTGCAGAAAAAGCACTCTCGAAATCCGGGTGCCCGCGCCCGTGCCTTCGCCGGCACTCAAAGCCAATGCCGAGCTAAAGTGTGCGTCCACTGAGTTGGTTACAGCGAGAAACCAGTGACCGGCGCGGCGACGGGCCCCTATATTTGCAAGAAAGAGCGTAAAACAATACTAACATTTTGCCAGCATTTGTATGTTTGGATAGATGAGTGTGAGAGGTAGGCCTGGATTGTTACCGTCAACGCTGCGGAATCAACTAAGAGCAGAGGATGTTCGACCTAACAAAGGTAACAGCTACAGAGCGTTAACAGACGTTCGAACAATTTCGCATATCGTCGATTATAGGGCGAACTAAAAATAAGTCAGACTTGTCATTTTTTCTAGCAACTTTTTGTTGAATGTACTTAAAATAATTTTCATCGATATATTAACGACGTTAAGAGATATTTAGACAACAAAAGTATTTTTAGTTCACAAAAAGTTTTTGAGAGTTTCCATCCTTTTTACACGTTTTTGGTCTGGGAACTTAGTGCCTCGAAAAGCCCGCAGAAGTCAAGGTTAAGTGAAACGTTACCTTCTTTGCACAGGGTGTATGTATATTGGCCCTAATTTGCCAAACAATTGTTCGGTGAAGCCTATCATTGTCACTTCAGTGCCAAAGTAAGGCTTTACTTATGATTTTTTGGTTTTCATGTCGTATCTTTAGGACTAAATAGCCATAGAAGTGTCAGATGAAAAGCATATGAAGCCACAGACGCACCAGAAGCATATCATTCAGACACTAACTGAAGCCTTGGAGCAAACTCCCATTATACCCAAGTTAGGCTCATAGGATTGCCCAGCTTGTGCGAAGTTGTACGTTTCTCTGCCATGACACATGGGATATTAAGCCCTAGGATTTCTAGACGTGGGCCAGGTTAGGATTATCTTCGGGGTGCACCCTAGGTGGGACTTAATTGGAAGTTCAAACTAATCTTTATCTAAAGACCAATGTGATTGCTTTGAGCAATTTTAATAACCATTATAATTATAATATATTTTTTAGTTTTATTATTATTAGTATTATTAGTGTTGTTATTATTAATATTGTTTTTTGACTTCACTGTTTTTACTTAACTCCAGTTTGTCATGTGATAATTGTAAGCCCCTTGAATATGTTGACTCAGTCAAGTACCTAAGCCTTAATTAACTTTGTGATCTTTCGTGGAACACCCACATGTCTTAAATATGCCAACGACTGAGAGCTTTCCCTTGTTTGCTTTACCATATAAAATAATTTCCACAATTGTGACTTAAAAACAGCATTACGCTCGCGTTAGCCTACAGTATAATCGGATACAATATCACTGTAGTTTTGAACTGTCCTTAATTTTGTCATCTAATAGTTAATCTTATTTTAAAATGAAGTTTATAAAGTGTCGCATATAACAAAAAACTTTCTATTCTGTGGCACCTTGTTTTTTTCCCTCACTCGAGTTACTTTGTTTTCAGTCACTACCCAAGCAGCACGTTGTGAATGGGCCATCGCTGGCAAGTGCACTATGGCCAACCAGATTTTCGATGGCCCAAGCTTGGACAAAGTGCTTGGCAATAGAAGTGTTTTGGTCCTCGTGTGGTGACTTGCCATTCACTTTATGCCAGTCGTTGGCCATTCACTTTAGGCCAGTGACTGGCCATTCACGTTTGGCGAGTGACTGGCCATTCACTTTAGGCCAGTGACTGGCCATTCACCTTTGGCCAGTGACTGGCCATTCACTGTAGGCCAGTGACTGGCCATTCCCCTTTGGCCAGTCACTGGCCAGTCACTTTCGGTCCAGCCACTGGCCATTCACCTTTGACCAGCCCCTGGCCTTTCCCGTTTGGCCAGCCACTGGCCATTGACTTTCGGCCAGTTACTGGCCGAAAGTGGCTGTAGTTATACACTTAATATATAATTTATCACAGACTGCCAGAAAATTTGGGTGTTTCTCAGAAGACTGTCAAGAGTTTCGGGAGGTCAAGTTTGAGAGCTCAACCCCAGAAACTTTTGCATATTAATGACAAGCGAAGCTGCTGCAAGGTTGCTCAATATTTCTTGGACTTTTTGAGTACTAAAGCGCGAAACACACGTACGACGAAAGCGTCCGATCCGACGTCCGATCGCGCAATACGACGGTCGGAGGCGAGGGTTTTCAACGCTCTCCGGTGCTACGAAAACCCTCGCCCCCCAAGGTCATTCCGGCAGTCCGCACGTCGGATCGGACGGTTTCGTCGTACATGTGTTTCGCGCTTAAGTCTTACGACGCTGGTTAGCGACCACCATTCCAGTCGTCCGTGGGATCACGGATGGTATGTGGTCCCACCATTAAGATGCCCCAGTAGTGCATCAGTAAAAAAAATAAAAAAGTAACTTTAGGTGAAGGGACAGTGCAACGATGTTCAGTTACAATATTTTTCACTTTACAAAGCTTAACTGGCACTAATGGGAAAGAGAAGCCTTGATTACACAGTAAAGGTTTTTACACACTTAAGGGTGTAAATCAGGTTGTCCCTGGGCTAACACCCTTATGGCGTTCAGGCAAGCACCCTTCATAATGGGTGCTTGCTAACACACTTTGGTAAAGGGTGCTTGACATGAAATGGGCACCTGCTGGGGTGGCCCAGTGGATGCTGGGCCACACCAGCCAATCCAGCACCGGGAGAGTATCATGCGACGTTTTGGTTATGGGGAGTTCAAGGTCACATGACGCTCTCTCGACACTGGATTGGCTGGGATGGCTGGTAGCGTCCGCCGCGCTCGGACGAAGGGTGAAATGAAGTATAGGCCCCAGTGAAACTTTTATAGGAATGCGTCCAATACACATATCAGAACTTGTAAATTGTACAAAAATCCTATATGGTATTGCATATTCTTATATTATTATTATATGATTTACAGCTTATCATGTTTACTGAACACATTTACACTTTTTTCCCTTAGAGGGATTGCCACATCACCACATACGAGGCATGTGATAAAGAAATAATGAGTCACACTGAACACAACTCACTTCATGAAGAAGTAATAGAAAAAAGCTCCTTGCAAGCCACATCATAACCCCGTGGGCAATTGGGAAGTGCTACGGGGCCCCCTTTCTCGAACTCTAAGTGAGCAAGCAGTGGCCCCAAGCATCGCACTGCACGGCTAAACCATTGTGAGCATCATGGGCTGCCACAAACAAAGCATGTAAAGCTTTCCTGTTTGGAGATCAAGTGACATGTTTTGTTTGTCTCAGAGGATTGCAGGCAACACGCTTCACTTATCACTTGTCTCCTTATGCGCATCTGTTTACTAATTGGAAGCAGGGTAGAGGGGGGTGGTTTAGCCCTTGACTGAACCACAGCAGTATTTCATTAGGTGAAGCTCATTATGACATCAATTAGAATGTGTTAAATTGAACATTTATTGAACCCTGAGAAATGGAAAATACAATGTATGCCATTCCATGACATAAGAATGCTATCTGCAAACATGTAATGAAAAATATCACAGAATGAACTTGCACTCTACGGCAAAAAAGCAAATGTTTCAGTAGAAGACGCTATCCTCTTGCTCACGTACAAGGAAAATTATAAAGTGCTGGAAGACGACTATGGATGAGGAACTTGTATAGCTAAATTTTAAGCACCTCGCCTACAGGAAATCAGTATCAGTTATCAGAGAAAGTGCCCAACATTTAAAGAAAGAAAAAGAAAACATGCCTCCGTAAAACCTTCTATCATTCCTTTTGGAAGCAAAATAAAAATAAACCTGATAATACTGGCGAGAAAAGTGCATTAGATACTTTTAAAACGGCTCACATAACATCTCTTCAACCACATACCTTTCTGCAAACTTTGTTCAAAAATTTAATTACGACTGTCCTTGGATTTGTGTCGCTCAAGCCAAGGAAAATCCTCTCTAGAGCAACCAGTGTGTTGGAGGCCTTGCATTCGTACTGGATGCTGAAAAGCCAATATGCTGCCAACAACATGCACAGCCCCTCTTCTGCATTAAAAACGGAGAACAAGCGCTCACGATCCACAACAAGGTGAAGAAAGTCTGCATCGTCCAACTCTTGCTTGGTGTAGAGGACACATGGTGTCGGTGGAATGTTCTGGTCCTGCGTTAGGTAAAAGGATAAAGCAAAACATATTTTAATGTAGAAGGCCAAAACATGTTTGCTCTCGTCAACTGCTATTATTCGCTGCAGTTAAGGCCATGAGCATCAGCCTCCACACAGGCATACAGTGCTTATGTTGGAACAAGTAACCGGCGTCTGCCGGTTACTTGTTCCAACATTCCAACGTTCCAACAAACGAATGAGGAATTAATATCGGGGCAACATCACAACATGAAAGTATTGCGATATAATCTTAGGGACACTTGTGAGTATCTCTATTTCTGTACCAAGATGCATTTGCGAAATCTATTTGTGTTTCAGTAGTGCAATACTTTTGCGATGTATTATGATACGCTGCTAGACTTATGTATCTTGTTACATTTATTGTTAGAAATGAGCTGACAGGTTTGGAGATAAAAAAATAGAAGCCACGGAAAAATCCGACTCATCACTGGTTTATTTTCGCAATGAGTGATTTTTTGCTTTGCTCTCACTTTTCACTTTTACAGCGGCCGGTTTTTTTTCTGCTGACAGCAGCCTTCCTGTGTACATTTGAGGTTATTCTATGGGTAAGAGGCCACCAACAAATGCACAGATGAGAAACAATATGTCTAAAAGAAGAAGAAGGCGAAAAGCAGGGACGCTTGGGCAGACACGCTTTGTCAGGTGGTGTCATCGGTCGCCAGCGTTCATTGGGTGCGATAATGGGTTCTTATCAGTATCAGCGAACATAGCCAAGGGAAGTCAATTTGCAAAAAAAAAGGGACAAACACCGACAGAAGGCGGGGAGCTCAGGTGCTACAATCTATGTTTGCCACGGACGCACCCTTCTCACCTCGCCACCCTGCATTTATGAACCGTATAGGGCTGCCGACTGACCATAACGGTACATGCGAATATTTGTCCCTTGGCCAATGTTAATTTTTTTGCCTCCTCTACACTGAAAAACCCAAAGATGAAGGTTACAGAAACAGCAAACATAATAATGTCTCGTATGTAGCTGTAGAAATTAATTTTCAAGGGCTACATTTTAAGTACAGTCGCCGGCCATATGAACTCCCCCGTCCGAACACCAACCGGTGGAGCGAAAATCCAGCATGCAGCGTGTCGAGGTTGACGGCTGTAGTTTTCAACGGTGGAGGGGGTGATTACACATTAAAAGGTGCTCGTGATAATATATTTCTACAGCTATCTATGATACACTGTTGCGTTTACACCTCAATGCACCCCTCGAATTCGTAACAGACAAAGGTGTTCTGACAAATTATACAATGAGCTATCTGCGTCAAGAGAATAGCAATCTCGGTGGCCCAAAAGGTAACCTGCGGCTGCTGGATGACTTGATGTAAAAGGACCCAGAATTCGCGGGCTTGGAGAGAGGTGCAGAAACTATGTGACATTCAACTGAAAAGTTAATAAGCTCAAATCATTATCCATTTTAAGCCAAAATCCATGATTCGCACGTGCCTATTATTTTCAATATGAAGCCAAAGGCGAACCAAGTAGTAGTCCGTTGATTTATTGCCGAATAGAATACACTTTGAGTACCAAACTGGATGCTTTCCTTATGTGTGGAAGGTTGCGATAACAAATGCAATACTTAATTTGGTGAAAAGCAAAGCTTTGTAACAATTATGTGCATGATTACATTCTACAAGTCGTTTTACGTGTATACACACAGCGTTCTATTTGAAAGCTAACAGAACTTTTAAAAAAGACCGTGAGAGTTATGCCGGTGTCTCCTTCACTGCGTGTTCGTGGGACTCGGCGGACATTAGTAAAGGGGATAATTGTCACAGTATGTTGACTAATTGACCAAAATCTGTTAGCTTTGTAATTAATGGCTGTATGGACCATGTTGCAACTGCAGTGTTAAAAGCCAGTCAATATTAAAGGCTATCCCTATTTACACCATTCACAAAAAGCCAAGCGGCTTCGAGGTATTCATTGTCCAACTTTTGCGTTTTAAATGTCGGATGCAAAAACCGCGCTCAGCTTGAGCTCAAGAATTCGTGCCGTTAATGGTGGGTAATAGAGTGACCTAGTCATACCGGGTACGTCGTCACTATCTCGACAGTGTGTCCTTGGTGGAAGCATCGGCGTCATACGTGCAGGATAGTGAAGGTGCGTCCGCAGCAACCATGTCCGCACGACATCCTGAGGCATTCGGAGCGCAAGATTTTGCAATTGGGCGACGAAAAGGCAGATTTTTAGCACTGAATATCTCGAAACTTGTTGCCAATCGCAAATTGTGTCAATTGTGTTAGTCTTTAATATCCACTGCCTTTGAAACTAGAATTGAAACATATCTTATAAAACCATTATTAAAAATTTTGGTTCATTAGTTTTGAATAACATACTGCTAAGGGTTTTCCCCTTATGTAATGTCCTCCTAGCCCCACAAACACACAGTGAAGCCAACATCCAAGTAACACTCACGCCGTTTTTTTTTTAACTTTGAATCAAAATAGAAAGCTTTGTATTTATGTATATATAAATATATATAAATACCGGGTGCATGTACATGCAGCCGTGCACCAATCCACTATAGAGGTCCACTTTTTTCTGAAGTAAAACTGGATCAAACGAACAAGGCCAGTTTTACATAAACCCCCAGCGCTGCATGTACCAAAGAACGCCAAAAATGATTGCTTACCTCATAGAACACTCTATGCGGCTTTAAGAGAGAGGCTTGCGGTCTTTGACGGTGGGTCTATCCGCTTGGTGCAGCTGGGACCTGCAAGAAAGTTAATGCAGCTTGCCATATACCAGAAAGTAACGAAGAAAAGGCCAGTATATACCAGAAAGTAACGAAGACAAGGCCAGTATTACATAAACCCCCAGCACGGCATGTACCAAGGACCACCAGAAATGATTGCTCACCTTATAGAACACTCTGTGCAGCTTGAAGAGAGCGGCTTGCGGTCTTTGACGGTGAGTCTACCCGCTTGGTGCAGCTGGGACCTGCAATAAATTCAATACCGCTTGCCATATCCCACAAAGTAGCAAAGAAAAGCCAGTAATACATAAGTCTACAGCACGACATGTCCCAAGGACCGCTAGAAATTCTCGCTCGACTCATAGAACACTTTATGCGACAAAACCCTGCATTAAGGGCCGATTGAACTTAGTATAAATGTTGCAGAAAAATAAGGATCTGTATTCAGCTGTGTCAAAACACGTGATCTAATGTAATAATTGTGTGGCCTTATAGAACCCTACTGAAATAATTTTGACTAAAGAGAGTGACCAGAAGTGTATACTGAAAGAATCACTAACAATGATGAAACCTAGAAATCTATTAGTGCCTTCCCTGTGTTTTGCCATCGGATGGAAGAAGTTTCTTGGCGTATATTTTTGTTAGAAACAGGTGTGATGCGTCCCTCTGTTTTTTTTTGTTTGTTTTTTTAATCTTGATGTTGTGCATATTTTTTTATTTCCTAGGTTGAAAGCTCAAGGGCATTCCTTGTTGTTTGTTTAATCACATTTACCCAGATGTTAGTAGGTTGCTTCTTTATGTTTACTGTCCTTGGGTATGTTAGGGGTTGTGAACAGTATAACGCTGTAAGGTCCACGAAGGAATTCCCTTTGTAAAGTGGTGGTAAGCAGAAGAGAAATTGTAAAGAGTGACTTCATGTCTTCCCCTATGTTTTTTTTTCTTTTGGGTCGCCGATTTATTTTTTGTCCATTAATACTCAGCTGTGTTTGACACTTCTCTGCGTTTGTGTCATCCTTCAGAGAACTCGTCTTTAATAAATTATTTGTCTTTAGCCTCTATAGCTAGCTTGCACCCTCGTTTTTGTTTTTGTTCATTAATAAATGACTGTAGGATTCAACTGTAAGCACAATGTTAATGCATACTAATAAATAGCAGCATACTTTTATTGACTAGTGCTGATGATTGGACCAGTTGGTAGCCAATTATTGAAAAGAAATCATGAGGAATATGGGAACAGAGGATATGAACACAACACATCGCTGTGTTGATCTCCTCCTTCTTGTCCGTGCCATTCACACTCCATGTTTTTAATAACACATTTTTTAATAATTTTCTGCTTGGTATCATCTGTATAGGGGTTCTCTGGAACGACCCACCTGCCATTGCATTCACTTTAGGGCAGCTCGATCCCCCTTCCTCATGGTGCCATCGTTGAGGAAGTGCAAGGCGGGTGTCACTCTCACTCTTGTGGTTCAGCTCCCCAGGTTCCCATAGGTTTCAAGCTGCTAGACAAACTAAGTCAGGCCTTCCAGCCCTGCAGGAAATGTCAATTCCACTCTTTAAGACGTAGACACCCACATTTTGCGTGTACCTGAAAGAAGCTCTAACAGAGAGGAAACAAAATGATTGGCCTTTTTTGAATGCATGCTTTTCTTTTGCTGAGAACATACATAAACGTTACACGCTATTGTACATTCAGTGGTGCGGCTTAATTTATGAAGAGCACTTTTTTATATAACTTCGAGCTCTTAAAGAAAAATTCAATATAATGAGTCGGACATAAATGGTTGCTATGAACTGTCCTATACATTTACACATTACCTGATATAAAAAGAGTAGAGTAGCCTAGGGCTGCACTGCACCAATTACGAATTTGTAACCAATTAACAGTTGGCATTTCTTTCTTTCTTACTATTGGCTATTATTCCTTGACAGAAAGAATAACCGGGCGAGTTGGTACGGTGGTAGTCTTTGAACTCCATCGAATATTCAGGTTTGACATTAGTTAATTTTTTCCACCTTTTTTTTCTTCATGTTTTTGCTTTTTCTAGCTGCTCTGCTTTTTGTAAGGGCTTTCGCCACTACTAAAAAACATGACATCTAAACTCCCTTTTTTTTTACATCACACAATCGTAAACTTAAAAAGTGTGCCGGTTCGGTAAACGCGAAGAGACCTAATTTGCGAGGGTAAAAGCGCTAAAAACAACGGACAAGTAAAAGAAACAAACAACGCAGAGCGTTGTTTGTCCGTTGTTTTTAGCGCTTTTACCCTCGGAAATATGAATCACCAACTAGCCCAAGTGCATACCCCTCTGCGAAGAGACCGCGCGTCTCTACGGCACAGGCATTAGCTTAGGCAAAAAATCATGCTGCTCGCTCTTGTAACGTTTTTCTCGCTCCCGCTTTATAAAACAAATCGGTGGCGAGCGGCTGTTAGGACAAGACGTCAGAACTAGCGTGACCTGTGATTAACACTTTGGGACGGCGACTGAATGCTTGAACTGCCGTCAGACGGCACTTGAACGCTCCGCAAAAGCGTCGTCGGAGGAGCGTCGGAGGACGGCGCCCAGAACATGCCCACGGTTCCGCCGCACGGGAATCTTCCTCACACTGCGGAGCGAGCCACAGGTTTTAAAGAAGATGCGCTCTTTTCAAATAACGAAATAACACAGGAAAGAAGCATAGCTAGAATCAAGCATAGCTTAGCAAGCACACGGTACACGACAAAGTTTGAAACAGCAGCCCACTTCGCAGAAACAAAAGAAAGTTGCTTACCGGCGTTTGCACGAGTCGTGCACGGGCGGTTCTGAACTTACGGGCGTTGGCAAGACGCAGCGTCTCCCAGCTCTCAGTCATCGATTGATATTCTTGAACACGGTATTCGTAAGGAAGATATCTAAAATATCCACTAAAACGGCTAAAACGTAAAAAGAAAGGAGGTTTCCGAATTCTCTGGAACTCAAACGGCCATTCAACGAAAGCTGATTGCAATAGCGATGGTCTTGCGCAGTCTTCAAGAGTCTCTTTTCCTTTATTTTTATTTTTTTTAAACGATACTAAGCAAATCATTAATATATTAGTAACAATAAGAACGTCATTACATTAATAATGTAAACAATTAACAAAAATTTAGTAAATCTTAGGTTTTATTTAAACTTTAGGTTGTTTCTTTTTTTGTGTGTGTAAAACCGAAACTAACTCAAGCAACGTTTCCTTTGTCGTATTTGTTTGCGTGTGTGTGAGCGTGCATGCGCGTGCGTGTGTGTGCGCGCGCATGTGGATACGTCCGCGTGCATGCGTGTGTCCGTCTGTGCTTGTGCATGCGTGTGCGTCTGCGCGCGGGCGTGCGTTTGCGCGTGTGCATGCGTGTGTACGTGCGTGCGCACGTGTATGTGTGTGTCTGCGCGCGCGCAAGCGTCTGTTTGTGCGTTCTATTGAACTGCGCCAGCAAGAAGACCAGTTGGATGTTCCTGGACACTGTTAAAAACACAAACTTATTTATAATAATAATAATAATAATAATAATAATAATAATAATAATAATACAACGGCTTGGCACTGCTTCACTGTGATTTAACGGTACAACAAGAATGACATTTGTGCGTGTATATGTGTGTGTAGGTACGTATGTGCAAGCAATAATATATTGCAAGCAAATGATAATGTAAACATTTTAATAGACAACTTAGCATACTGGGTCTGGGCTCATAAGCCTATGCAGGCTTTGTCCAGTCCCGCAAATTGAACTTTAATCTTCTCGCCATCACCAATAAAATTATTATTTTTATTGTTATTATTATTATTATTATTTTTATTATTATTATTATTAATATTATTATTATTATTATTGAAGCATGGCCCTGAGTTTTTAGACTCAGGACCATAGAATTTCCTATAGGCGGCTAAAGAAAATATATTGGTTCCCAGTCTTTAGACACAGGGCTCTAGACTTTTCTATAGCTGACTGCAGCTGTATTTATGAATTTCTAAGGCCGATCATACAGGGCTATACGGGGTGACAGCCTGCCATTGAATTTTCCTTAGACGACCATAGACCATTTTTGTTTTTGATGTCTCGGACTGGTTTAATAGGGGTTCTGCCTCTTTATGTATGTGAGTTACTGTGCATGTCATCATATTCTCAAATGAATATTTTACCTATGTTGAATATAGTCATGTGACAGGTTCTAGCAGCACGTCATGAATATTTGTCAAATATATTTACTGTATTTTGATTTCATGTTGTGTTGTCGATATAAACTCGAGACTAACTGATTTTCTTAATGTACACTTTCATCAATAAATATTTGCAAAAAATGCTAGTGTTGAGCATTTCTCCCTGGTTTCCAATGTCTGAGCTTGAAGTAATTTGTAAGGAAAATAAATTTGAACTCATATATAAAATTTTGTTTGCAATCATAAAAACTGTATGCAAAAGAGGCACTTTCTTATCAGCTATTTGCATGAATTACAACAGACATTATAAAAAGAAAAAAAACTAGACTGCTAACAACCGCTCCTGTTCAAGCAGAAATCTAACCAGTACATTATTGAGAGTATTGAATAAATATTGAAGCGTGCAATTCGCGTAACGAGTGTCGGTGATATGTAAGTGTCGACTAAACGTGTCCATGAAACGTGAATTCACGAAAAGTTGCCTATGAAACATGTTTCCACGAAATGCCAGGAGAACAAGAAAGTCAGTATTCTCCTGTAGTTGTCGCATGATTTCAGCCAGCTAATGGGAGGCGACTGCGGGTAGAATTTCGGGGAAATTATTGTCCCGCCTGCCGGGAGAACAGACAGTGCCCGATTCTATAGATAATATTGAAGAGTACCCGAAAAACAGCGGTCACTTGTTTCCAACAAGTCGGTTGCAGTGCACTTACCATAAACTTAGCGGACTTGAAATATGTATTCCGAGATATATGTCGATACGGGCACTGCAGAACAACCACACAAAAACGAGACGACTATGTCTGCCACATCGTGTTGAATCTTAACGGACCCCTTTCTTCTCGTCATTTCCCGAACGAACACTAAACGCGTCACAAGAATTTCTTGTGCTTCTTTGAAGAAATCGCTTGTTGCCGATATACGCGTAGGACTTTTCAAATACTAATAGCCTTGGATACGTTGTCGTGGACGAAATCTACAGCAGCCCCGCAGGTCGCAGCATAGCACACAAGAAACTAGGCCAGGAAGCAGGCATTCCGGGATTGGAAAAGGCTACTACCTCATCCGGGAAACCTTTACAACGTGATCACGCTCCTGACGTCACCCGCGCCCAGAGAGCGGAGTCAACTGACAAACAAGCCTCCGGTTGATTGGTTTGGCGAGTTCGCACATTCTTCCACGCTTTCAGCTCTGGGAGAGAGGAGAAAAAAGAGAAGGGGTAAGAAAGTAAGAGCTCATTCCAGGTCAAAAGGGGGTTGCGCTCACAAAGGCTTATCTTCAGGGGCATCCCAACAATGAACACAACGAGAGGACTTGTGACTTATATCCTCTTGAAAGTTCGACCCAAAGTTGATAGTGCAGTGGATGTTATCCGTGGCCTTCGCCTTCAGGCAGGTGCCGTGCTCTGCCTTATTTCTTTCTTGGACACTGTAGTCAAGTGATCCTACCCGGAGACATGATTGGCCTAAAACAAGCATAGCGTCTACACTGCTGTCAATACCGAGTGAACAGGACAGCTCCATACTTTCAGAGGAACTCCCGAGCCCGAAAACGGCCCCCAAAACGGGAAGCTTTATGATCCTATATTTTACGCCATATAGCCCATATTATAATATAAAATGAAGAATTAACTGCGACTACGTTGACCGTGACTATGTTGACTGACCGCGTTCGCTCTGCTAAAATTTGAGCGTGGGACTCTCGAGCAGCGTTAACTTGCTGTTGATGCAGGACGCTGCTTTATCGTTGAGAATCCTTTACCGTGCGAACGCAAAAACGTTCTCGTGCCAGGCGTACCCTACGCAGCAGCGCCTGTCAGCAACGGTCAGCGCAGTATCGCAACCTTTTGGGCGCCTGTTGGCAGTCCACGAGCGCCGGAAGTTCATCGTTGCGACCTGAATGCGAGCATTTTGCTCACTCTAGTACGGCCGAGCATCACTGGCGTCAATCACCACGATAGCGTCAATAGCGTCACGGCGCTGCCCGCCACCCGCCAACAACCACGTTGCGAACAACAAAACCAGCGTTCTGCACATCTAGGTCGCCATGTTCATTTTCTTTTTCTTTTACGTGTGGTTCGATTTTAAACGTTTCCGTTGCGGTTTTAACCGAAGCTATTAGCTTTTGTTGGCTCAGGAATTAAGTATCCTAGCACCTATTTAAAACATTACTGAGACTAGCTTAAAGGGGCACTGACACATCAAAATCATAATTTTTTTTTATTATCCGGAACGATTGAAAACGATGTCGGGACATTACCCTCAAAATTTGAAACTTGGGAATTCAGTATTTGTGAAGTAAAAAAACAATTTCCAAATGCCGAATTCGAAGTTCCCGCGCGATCAGACCAGTGCGTTGACGTCAAATACTGCCGAGTCCTGAGAGTCCACTTTCTTTCACCACTCCGTGCTGTTGCCATCGCGACCCAAAGCGAGGAGGAAAGGAGCGAGCGCCGGCAGACCGGTTTTGAGCGGTGTCGCCTGTTTTCCGTGGGAGGATACCAATCCAGGAGGCGGCACCACAACGGACTCCGTTTTTTGGTATTTCAAAAAGAAGGGCCGTAGTGCGTTCGCAATTCCGTAAAAAACATGTTTTACGATTGCTGTTATTAAATGTTATAAAAATGTCGCCTACGTAGCTTCTAAATTTCATGATTCTTGACGTCACGAATCAAAAGACGCGAGGAGGCGAAAAGCGGAAGAGGAAAACGCCAAAAATAAAAAGGCGCGCGCGCGCGGGGGAAAATTTTGTTTCGCGATGCGTTTTTTTTTTTTTTTTGCGTGTCTATGACTACAACGTGCATCGTTTTAGACAATGAAGAAATACGTCTCTTGGGGTGTCAGTGCCCCTTTAAGTTTAATCGATATATGAGAGACGTCATGTTTAGGCTCCTCCAAAACACAAGGCCTGAAAGATCCAATCTTATCCGATCCAAGCACAAGCTGATTGGGGTGCGTGGCTAGCGTGGCAGTTTGAGTGCATTGATACGCTTATAGGTTTTTAAGGTAGAGGTGGGGGCTTATGGTCGGTGTACAAGTACACTGGCTGGGTAACGGAGGGTGCGTCTTCCAGGAAAGGGGAGCATGTGCGCCAGATGCACCCGATTCCAACTTTCTTTTCTTAGAGTGCGGTTGGGAAGGAAATATGTGGAGCAGTAACCGAAAAATCGCGGATGTGGTATTCGCGCTAGGAGTGCCGCGCAGCGACAGAGCGATATTGTTAGCGCGAAGGTGACATCGGCGCTGTTTTCGTATTTTATTTTCAGAGAACAACGACGGGCACAATATTTTCCCACTTCTGGTAATGTTCCAAATGAACATATCACACGAGAGTGCTAGTTAAGACAATAGCCTTTCTAAAACGTTGATCGTTTGCTTGCGCTAACAGTGTTCGCGCGATGCACGCACTAATATCCTGCCAACCACTCGCTCATGATGCTTCTCTCGTTGCCCGTCGTTATGCCAAAGTTTCGTCAACGCGATGAAAGTTTAGATTATGGGTGTCCCTGCGGCGAAACTGAAAGTCAGCACTTCTGACCGAACACTTGCTGGCCGTGTTTATGTCCGCGGCGGCCAAGCTGAAAATCAGCACTTCTGGCCGAACACTTGCCGGCCATGTTTATGTCCACGGCGGCCAAGCTGAAAATCAGCACTTCTGGCCAAACACTTGCCGGCCGTGTTTATGTCCCGGGCGGCCAAGCCGAAAATCAGCACTGCCGGCCAAACACTTGCCGGCCGTGTTTATGTCCCCGGTGGCCAAGTTGAAAATCAGCACTCTGGCCAAAGACTTGCCGGCCGTGTTTATGTCCCCGGCGGCCAAGCTAAAAATCAGCACTGCTGGCCAAACACTTGCCGGCCGTGTTTATGTCCCGGGCGGCCAAGCTGAAAATCAGCACTGCCGGCCAAACACTTGCCGGCCGTGTTTATGTCCCCGGTGGCCAAGTTGAAAATCAGCACTCTGGCCAAAGACTTGCCGGCCGTGTTTATGTCCCCGGCGGCCAAGCTAAAAATCAGCACTGCTGGCCAAACACTTGCCGGCCGTGTTTATGTCTCCGGCGGCCAAGCTGAAAATCAGCACTTCTGGCCAAACACTTGCCGGCCGTGTTTATGTCCCCGGCGGCCAAGCTGAAAATCAGCACTGCTGGCCAAACACTTGCCAACCGGGTTTATGTCTCCGGCGGCCAAGCTGAAAATCAGCACTTCTGGCCAAACACTTGCCGGCCGTGTTTATGTCTCCGGCGGACAAGCTAAAAACAGCTAGTTTGTGGCCGGACTCTTGCCGGCCTTGTTTATGTCTCCGGTGGCCAAGAACTTAAAGTGGCCAAGTTGTCCAGACACTGGCCAACCGTCGGCCGATCGAAATTCACTTTTTGGTGCTGCTTGGGATGCCATCGGAAAATTTATCAAAATACTCGCGTTTTGCAGTGGTAATAGCTTACTTATAGGTTACATTCAGTTCCTCTAGCTCTGCGGCCACCGATATGCATGGGTGTTTATAATTTTTATACCCACGTCTGCGCTTTTTTATCACCTCTTTTACGGCAGCTGTCATCCAGGGCTTATCATTCATTGCTTTTGCACGTAGTTTTTTAACGGGAACGTATTTTCCTATTAATTCCAATAAACGATTTTTGAAAACTTCCCATGTAGCGTCTACACTGTTTTCTAGAGCAAAAAGCTCGAAATCTTCGAAAGATTCAGTCAGCCCTTTCTCTATAGCTTCAAAATTACCTTTATCGTACATAAAGACTTTTCTGTCATTATCCTGGGCACGGAAAAGCTGAGGGAACTTCAAGCTGGCAGTGACTATCTTGTGGTCGCTAATTCCTGGTAGGACGGCTACATCATGAACTATTTCACTATTACACAACAGTAGATCCAGTATATTTTCGCCTCTAGTTGGGACCTGGACAAATTGCTCGAAACCATAAGTTGTCAAAATATCATCAAATTCAGCATAAACCGCCCCATTTGGCACAGTGGTGTCATCACCATGCCTTTTAGCTCAGGGAGGTTAAAATCTCCAGCAAGAAGTATCTGCTCATCAGGTAAGACAGAAACAACATCGTTCAAAGCCTGAAGGGTCGCGACACCGGTTCCAGGGGGACGGTAGAAAACGCCTATAGCCATATCTCCTTTATTAGGGGTTCGTATCCGGCACCATATCGTTTCAAGCTGTTCTGTTCCCACATCAATCATCACGCTGTTTAGAGACTTGCTAACTAAGAGGAACACCCCACCCCCGTGTCCCTTTCTGTCCCTTCTGAACACGTCAAATTCCGGAGGGAAAAGTTCAGCATTCAGTATTGTTTCATCTAACCATGATTCGGTACCAAAAATAAGGTCAGGATGCAATACTTGAATTAAGCCGTTTAACTCTTCAATCTTATTTTTTACGCTGCGACAGTTCACTAACAAAGCAGTATGTGCCTTTTCAGAAAAAACCCTTTCAGAAACAACACTTCGTTTACCATTACATTTTTCTTTATCACGACCTCGCTTTTTATTGCTAGTTACCAGTTGGCTATAAGGGAAAATAGATGACGTCAGCGTGTTTTCAAGCTGTCACGTAGACGCAGTTTCGGAGTCCGGACAATCACCTATTTTTACACGGCATTTTTTTTCCATCATCCCACGCGTACGTGTCATCATTGACTCGCAGCTTATCATGAACAAGTTTTATTTTAGCACCCTGTTCTTTTTCTGCCATTGCACTGTTCCAGAGCAGTTTCCGTTTGCGCAACGTCACCTGTGAGTAGTCATTTGACACTGATATCTTTGTGCCCTTGAGTTTCATACAATTTCTAAACACGTCGCACTTTTCATTGTAATCATAAACCTTCATAATAACTGGCCTAGTTTTTTCCTTTTTGTTTGCACCAAGCCTATGTATACGTACTACCGACTGTACATCAACGCCCTGGCGACCCCGAAATAAATCCTGTATCACCGTTTTTCTAATTATTTCATCAGTTTCTCTTTCTTGTTCCGGAATACCAAATACAATAATGTTGTTCCTACGACTCCTGTCTTCCAGGTCGACAAGTTTTTCCTGCTGAGAACAGGTGACTCGGTTAATACTCTTAACGGCACCCTGAAGTGGTACGACAAGTTCCGCATCTGTACCCTGCTTTTTTGTAATGATCTCAAGCTGCTTAAACATGGTCTCGAGGGGCTCACTTAGTCGATCATGCTTTTATTTTATCAATAGCACATCGGTCGCGCTGCCGCGCTGCTTGAGCTTAATTTTGATGTGAAGTTCAAAGAAAGAATTATGAAAGACGCAACCCCAACTCTCGTTCAAATTAACGAATCAAACATAAATTGTGAACGATACGCCTCACCCTACATGCTACCAACGAAGCGCACAAGCGGTGACAAATAGTCAGTGCATGGTTGTTTTTTCTACCAATAAAACAAAAAAAAAAGATGATAAAATGAAATCAACGTAAGAGATGTGTTGTCCCGTTTTTTTTTTCCGACAATTATTTGCGGATACAGGTCGTCGTCTGCTTTGCACTCTGTGGTTGTTACCGCGTTTCTTTTCTTGTCTCTAACTTTGCTGTTTTGGGGTGCAAGTCATGTTCATGGTACGCTTAGCTCCCAACTAGGGCCCAAGCGCACAATGAGGCTCTTAACGAGGAGAGTGCCAGAATACAAAAGAGGTCCGCCAATGTTTTCGGGCGGACTTTCGTCGGCGACCTCTGGGCTTCCCTACAATCCTGTGCTGGGTGAGGCGTCTCATCGAGGGGGCAACCACCCCAAAACAAGCCACCGAATACAGCGCTGTCATCGCCAAAACCGACGCCGCTGAGAAATACGGTACTTTGTGCCTTCACTGCCGACCCCCTCCTGCCGACACGGAGAGCACTGCCGACATCTATCGGCTGTTGCACCAAACATACGCCTTTGGTTAGTAGTACACGGCCGCTGTAAATAACGATTTCAAGTTTTCAATTTATATCTTTTTATTCAGGTAAGTTTGCTCACTGAAAATGTGATGCCCATAATGTTCAACTCATTCGACGGTTTGATCTAATCAGATGGCGATGTGAGAGGAAAAATATGTTTATATAGCCTCAATCAAGCGGTCGCGCTGCGGCGTGGCTTGCAGGTATACGGCTCCTCCTAAAAGAGGGCGCCCAATCCGTTTGAAACCGAGGTAGCCGAGGACGGGCTGCAGCACCCTGAACTTTCGCTCAGAATCCCCCGTTGGCTGAGTCCAGGACACGAGGTCCTGCGGTCGAACGTCGGGGTCCAGACTATGCGGAGCGCATGTCCTTTTGCTTCTTGCGTAGGTGTGGGGATGATGTCAGGACACCGAGCTCTTTATGGCGTCTAGCATTGAGGTCTACCCATTATCCTTTCAATCAAAGCCAATCAGAGCTCGGCGTCCTTCTGACGTGACTGCAATTCCTGTACAAGAACCAAACGTCCTGCACTCCACATTGATAGCTTGGGTTTGGTGTGTCGCAAAGGCTGCGCACGTTCATCTGAGGCCATGAAGCTCTAGTGTGTTGGCATCTTGGCAGTATGGGTACTATCGAATCAGGGATTGACACGTTGCGTCCTGTTTTCTTTTTTTTTTCTTTCATCTCATTTACTGAGTAAATGACGAATAATCACCGAGCCTCTGCGGACGCGTCGAAGTAAGACTGTTTGGTATCGGCAGAATCCCTTCGGAATACGCTTAGCAAAAACTAATACGTTTAAGATATGTACAAGTGTATTTAGAATGTGTTTCAAGCGTACTTTGTGTTTTGAAAAGCGCTACAAGAATATTAAACGTGTATTACTAAATATTGTAGCCTGCACTGATAACTTTTCTTAAACACATTGAAAATATGACATTTAGATGTACACTCTAAGTGCACTTCAAATACGCTACACTACAAAAATATAGTCTTTGTATATTAGAAATGCATTTGAGATGCAATCATCAAAATATAAGGTCAGTAAGCTCAAAATGTATTATCAATGTGACAACAACGTGAGTTCCACAAAGTCATTTCGAATAAGTTTGAAGAACATTACAATGTCTAAGTAGCTACTCAGTATATTTGAAGTACTTGGAAAATATCCTTCTTTTAATATCAATTAAACATAAGCAAAATAGTTTGATCCTAAGCAGTCGGTAACCCGCAGCGCGATTGCTACATCGTTGCTTTGCCTACACTGATAACATGTGCACTGACAGCTCTCTCGAGACAGCACGCGAGTCAGATAGACGAGTCTATAGCGCGATTGAGTGTCTAGACAGCGTGACAATTCTATAGTACTTACATCGACAAGGGCGTAAGCAGCGGCGTAATGTCCGTTGACGCCCGTGTTGGGAACCAGGAACTATATATTAGAAACACGTTTTAACAACAGGAACAAGTACCTAATTATTTGTGAGGTGTGCGCCACCTTAGGTACGTTCTATTACCTCACTATTGTGCGAATTCCACAAGTAAGCAAGCGCTGGTAATGATCCCTCTTTTTTATTCTGAGATAATAAAGTTGTTTGAGCGTCTCCATGTCCACCACCCCACCATGTGTTGTCATCGTGGTGCGACGGTTGTTTCTTGATGACAACAATATAAACTAAACTTCCGAATAAAAAAAAAAATATATATATATATTGCCCAGAAATAAGTTCGGTCGTAAATTCCGCAACCCGCTAATCACAAAAAAAAAACTTTTTTTTTTTTTGCAAGGGTTATGTGTATGTAACAAAAACAGTACGATTTATTAAACAATGAACCTTTTTCAGAGTTTGGCCACGATCGTGACGCGACCTCGCGGGAAACACTCGAAACACTATTCGGCGCTCCGGAATCGTCGCTCCGTCATCCACGCCAGAGCGCGCGCGTGCCTCCCGGTCCCTGTGTTTACGTGTGTTTTCTGGCAGCGCAGAACCGTCCTTCGCCGTTCTGCACGTGTCTTTCTGTCGTCTCTTCGCGTGCATGTTTGCTTCGAAATTGCCAAGGACGACCTTGGAGGATCAACGAAAGTCACTGTTTACGATACGGACGACCTCGCTCGTCTTTAAACCTTCAAAGATAAATAGACTCCCAACGCCGCATCGGTCCCGACCGTCACCTCGGAGTCACTCCATCATCACGTCGGAGTCGCGTCTTACAAGAAACTTAAAAAAAAGGGTCGGCTTTCAAGGCAGAGTGTTATGCAAGGAAAGCAATGGTGACCAGTTTCGATCCCAACCCAAGTAGCCACCTTGTGCGGAGCTTCTGCGCTCCGTTTATGAGGCCTGGCCACTACAAACAGCTGATTTCGCTCTAATTGAGCGTCTTAGATGCTCAAGGAGAGCGAAATCAGCTTCATCAAAACAAATCAATCAAAGAGCGAAATCAATCAAAGCGTTCGTCTCGCAATAAGCTCGATTAACTTAGACTCTAAGTTAATCGAGCTTATTGCGAGACGAACGCTTTGCGTTCCGTCACTTCGCTGTCCTGCTGTACCGCGCGAGCGCACGAGGCGTCGCCGTACCCGGCGTCCTGTAAAACAGACTCGAAGAGGCTGATATCCGGGCGGTCTTGATATCGCGAAGGCTGGCCTGCACCGTCAAAAAGTAAGGAACAGTATGGGAGAAACATCCCCTTTTTCAATTCAGCCTATTTACGAACCTCCGACGAGGTGGGCACTACAAACAGGAGAGTTCAAGATTGGTTGCCGAGGCGTTCCGTCAGAGTTCTGTCGCGGTAGGGCTTGAATTCATTTCGAACGCTTTAAATGTTTTGCCAGTGATGATATTTTTTGTTTGTTTTCACTTTTAACGTGGCAAGACGTGAATGTGTATAGCGCATGCCTGAAGAACGCCAAGCTTTATCTAGTTATTCCTGAGGATCGCGCACGGCTTGATTACGTTACACAAGCTCGCGTGCCCAATTACTCGCTTTTAGTTAAAAGCAGAATGTCCCGCCGTCCCGTCGAGGACCCGGCCACCTGACACGTGGGATTTGCGTCATAGGCTTCTAAACGGGGGCTATTGAAAGAGGGGCAAAAAGGGTGGTGAGTTCGACATCGGATGCTTTCGTGCACCACCCGCGAAAGGCTACTGGAACTCTATAACATCTTACACTTGAGCCCCTTATGCTGCTATTTGTGCAGCAAAACAGCTGCACAGTGGTGAGGCATGACGACTATGAGGCCAAGCCACGAGAATATAGAAGGGAGTCAAGCCGAACCAACACTGTCTGAGCGACTGAGCGGACAAGACAGCCCCCAAAACTGGCGCCTTTTACTTTCCTCCACTTTCTCACAGCTGGCCCATGCGCCCAACAATCTCTGGAAAAGGTCCATTCAATCAGAATTGCAAACAAGATGCGATGATTTTCAAAACTGAATTAAAAAAAAAAAAACACGGCAATTTTGTAGGATCTTCAAGCATCCCGTTTTTTGTTTGCTTTTGGGCTGGGAAGTTTCTTTATTGGTATTGATACTTTCAACTGAGAGCTATGTATTGGTACTTGGTATTGCGAGCAGAGAAGACGTCATGCATGTTTTAGGCCAATCCTGTTTCCGTTTAGCGTCACGTGGCTAGTCTCCAAGCTGGCGATAGGGCAGAGCGCGGCACCTGCCTGAAGGCCAAGGCCACTTAAATAACATCCACTGCACTATCAACTCTGGGACGAGCGTACAAGATAAAAGTGATAGCTGGTTTTGATTGTTGAACACTGCAATGCCGACGCTAACACGCTTCGTAACTCAGGTGCTGCTGCTGCTCTTCACGGTGTCACCAAGTACGTTGGATGGGGGCGTGGCCTGTCTATCGTCATGGCCGCTGGAACACGTTTTCGACTTGGATTTCACAACGCAAGGGGAAACTGCCGTCTCACCTCAGCCGTGGCTCCGCCTACTAGACCACCGCGTGATGGCGCACCGGGGAACGCTTCCGGTTCCGCCTTCAGGCTGCCTACAAAAAGACCTGCCACCGGCGCCAGCCTCGGGGCACGACACTGCAATGCCGACGCTAACACGCTTCGTAACTCATTTTCGTTACTTGAATTACGCGAAATGTTATCGCTCTAACAATGTAATGCTCTTAAATGTGTCGTGCCCCATCGACAGAAGGAGTCTACTAACACTCTATAGACACGTTGGCTCTGTTGTGTTTAGCTGCTTACTCTCGCTACCCCATGACAGTGGCCTTCTTTTCTTAGACGTATTGCTGATGTTGTCTGGAGACGTCGAGCTTAATCCCGGCCCTTTCGAAATCGAAAGACTGGGCGAGCTAATCGAAAACCTAGCATCTACTGCTGAAAAACACCAAAACGAAACCCGAAAGAGACTGGACTCTATCAGTTCTGGAATTAATGAACTAAAACAGAAGGTATGTACTCTAGAGAAACAAATGCAGGAGATTAGCGCCATTAAGGACAGACTCGCCGTGGCTGAGAATACCATCAGTGGCGTTCAAAGAGACGTCCGTTACTCGCATGATAAAATCTGCACCCTTGACTCTAGTATCGATGATTTAAATAACAGAATGAGACGCAATAACTTATTAGTCAGGGGTATCCCAGAAAAACCAAATGAAACGTGGGAAGAAACGGCTAACTGTTTGAGAGGCTTCATCCAGGAGCACCTGGGTATTGAACCGGGAGAAATTGAACGTGCCCACCGCGTTGGCCGGAAGCAGGGGGTGACAGCCCGACCGATTGTGGTGCGTTTTCTTGATTTCAGAGGCAAACAGAACGTATTGAATAATGCAAACAAACTCAAACACTCACCTTCACTTAAGGTCTCTATCTCAGAAGACTTTTCTCCTAGGGTTTGCCGCCACCGGAGCAAACTGTGGCAGTTCAGTGCGCAGTTCAGAAATCAAAACATAAAAGTTAAACTTGTGTACGACAAACTTTATGTCGATGGAAAACAGTACGTTTATTGTACCGAGTCTGATGAAATTATTTTAGTTAAAAAATTGCAAGCTGTGAATCAAGCGATGACGTGACAGTCTAGAAAAATAGCTGGGCAAGATTGTGTTGATATCTGTGTGCTTGTCGCGAACTTTCGCAGCCTTCTGCCTAAACAAGATATTTTTTGTCAACTGTGCATGACACAGGTGCTCAGATTGTGCTGGGAACTGAAACGTGGTTAAAGCCGGAGATTAGCGATGGCGAGGTTCTTCTTAGTAAATCATTCCATTTGTTTCGTAACGACCGCACATGTTCCCGCGGTGGCGGCGTACTTATTGCTATCAGTAAAACCATGAATGCATCACTTATTTCTGTAGATTGTGACCTTGAAGTTTTGTGGGTCCGCTTAGATCATCCTTCTTTTCCAGTTATCGTTGGCGCCTGTTATCGCCCTCCGGGTCGTGACAATACTTTCGTTGATAAACTGTACGTTTGTATGGAGCACGTTTTTTCTTTATTTCCCGGTAGTACCATTATTTTTGGCGGGGATTTTAATTACCCAGGTGTAAACTGGAAGGAGGGCATTGGTCTTACCTCTTGTGCGGTTGGTGCAGAAGTTTCAAATTTTATTAACCAGATGTATAGCTTTGGGCTTGCTCAAATTGTAAACGAACCCACGCGATTAAATTCTGTTTTGGACCTTGTTTTCACCTCGAGTGCTGATGATGTGCGGTCAGTTCCTATTCTTGACAGGATCAGCGATCATAACACGGTTTTAGTTGAAATGTCTCTGCCATTAGTAACTAGAAAGATAACTCCTAAACTTATCAATGTATACAGCAAGGTTAACGAATGTGCCCTGAACGAGGCTTTTGAGCAGTTTGCTTCAGAATACGAACACCATTTTTATGAAAGATCTGTGGAGTCAAACTGGAAATTACTAAAAGAAGAGTTTGAGCAGTTCAAGTCTCGATTTGTGCCTCAAATTGTGTTAAAAACGAATGCTGATCAACCCTGGTTTACGAATACACTCAGAAAACTAAATAATAAAAAAAGCGTCTCTTTGCTAAAACTAAAAAACCGAACCTCGTATCTGATATGTCAAAGTACTTGAACTGTTTTAAGGAATTCAAAAATAGCATTAAAAATGCGAAGAACAAATACTTCAAGCAAGACCTGTTAACTTTATTGTTAACCAACCCTCGCAAATTTTGGAAAACAATATGTCCAAGGAAAGATGACTCTCTCCCTAAGCTGAGCAACGATCTCAACGAAGTATTAACAAACCTTGAATCAGCTACCGTCTTTAACAACTATTTTTCGTCCGTGTTTACCGTAGAAGACTTACCGGTACCCTGTGATCCGATCTGTAGACTACTTAACATTTCTTGCGAACCTATTGTTTTGACCGAAATGGTATCCTGAATGCAATCGAAAAACTCTCCCGCAGCTCAGCCCCTGGCGACGACAATATTTGCCCTAAACTTCTAAAAATAACAAATCACATATCATCTTACCTTTTTTGTAAACTATTTCAACAATCACTTGACTCGGCTACCCTCCCGGAGGACTGGAGATTCGGGAGAGTTCTACCTATTTTTAAATCCGGAAACAATCAGGACTACTCGAATTATAGACCTATATCGCTGACAAGTGTGCCATGCAAAATTTTTGAACATGTCGTCTACTCCCACATCATGAACTATTTGTCGGAAAATAAATTAATATGTAACAACCAACATGGTTTCAGGTCGGATATTCATGCGAAACCCAGCTTTTTGAGTTTGTAACCGATTTGCATACCAACTTTCATTCCTCTAAACCCACTGATGCCATCTTCATCGATTTCTCTAAAGCATTTGACACGGTTCCTCACCAGCGACTTCTATACAAACTTTCTGAACTTAACATCCAGCCATCTATTATACTCTGGATAGCTGAATTTTTAACTAACCGTAAGCAAGCTGTTCACCTTGGGCATGCCAGATCACCAAGCCTGCCTGTACTGTCAGGCGTCCCCCAGGGCAGCGTTCTCGGGCCGCTTTTATTTCTTATATATATTAACGATCTTCCCCACCAGATAACATCATCTATTAGGCTTTTCGCGGACGATTGCGTAATTTACCGTCGCATCACTAACCCTGAAGATTCAATACTACTACAGCAGGATCTAAATGTTCTGTCTCATTGGTGTAACACGTGGCAGATGAAGGTCAATATAACCAAGAGCAAACTTTTAACATTCACTGGTCAGCGATCTCCTATTGTACGTAACTACACCTTACTAACACTGCCTCTCGAAAAAGTACCAACTTACAAATATTTAGGCGTAACTTTTTCTGAAGATCTAACTTGGAATACTCATATTGACAATATAGTGGCTAGTGCATGCAGATCTCTAGGATACATAAAACTTAATCTATACCCCACTCCCCGTTGTGTTAAACTAACTGCCTATAAGACTTTCGTCCGATCGAAATTGGACTACGCCAACTTTATCTGGTGGCCTCATCAATCATATCTCATTACTAAACTCGAATCGGTGCAAAACAAGGCATCACGTTTTATAACTCATGACTACTCACGAACGTCAAGCGTAACTACACTAAAATTCAACCTCGACCTATGTCCTCTATCTCAAAGAACTCAACTTGCTCGTCTTGTCCTTTTTCACAAAACTTACCATTCCTCTTCTGATTTTCGTAACACCAACTGTCAGCCACCACCTCACATCTCCTTGCGTCACGACCACCGCCTAAAAATTAAACCTCTATTCGCCAGAACTAATAAATTCCAAAATTCCCCACTTTCTCTCGCTATTACTAACTGGAATTCCCTTCCTGAAACCATAGTGTGTGAATCTAACCCTGAAAAATTCCGTGAACTCTGCAAGGCACACCTGAAAAGTGTTGATCTTTAATATATGTTTATCTGTTAATTACTTTTTCTACATGTTATGTTTTGATATCTGTCCTATTAGTTTGTAGTTTTTGTGTTTTTTGCGTTTTCCTATTATTTACCTCGTCGTCACTCTTCTGCTATCTGTATGTCATTTGATCCCCCCTCATGTAATGCATTTCACCCGAAATGCCTTTGAGCTACAATAAACTGAACTGAACTGAACGTTGTCAGCGCAACCACGCTCGGTCCTTAAAGCGGCTCTGCTTTCGTACTCCTTCTCTCTATCTAAGCTAAACACGTGGTGCGCGCTCGCAGGAGTATTCCACGGTATGATTTTTATTACTTGACTCCGCTCTCTGCGCGCGGGTAACCGCAGGATCCTGCATCACGCGGTAAAAGGTTGACGGATGACGGAGTAGCCGTTCATAATCGCAGAATTTCTGCGTGCTGACCTAGTTTCGTGCGTGCTGCGGTCTGCGGGGCTGCCGTACAACGTATTCGATATGTACCAACGCCATCAGTGACCGGAAAGTTGTACGCGTATAACGGCAACAAGCGATTTCTTCAAAGAAGCCAAAGAAATTCTTGTGATGCGTTTAGTGTTCGGTTCGTCAAATGACTGCTTGTGCCACATAGTGTTGAATCGTCACGGAGCCCTTCCTTCTCGTCTTTGTGTTTTTGTGGTTTTTCTGCAGTGCCCGCGTCAACATATATCTCTGATTACATCTTTTAAGTCCGATATTTTCATCGTAGATGCACTGCAACCTTCTTCTTGACGACAATTGACCGTTCTTCAACGGGTGCTCTTCCCGATTACCCCTATTATTAGACAGTGCCTTATTCTAATTTTTTTTTTGTAATTCTACCGGCAGTCGCCTCCCATTAGCTGCCTCAAATCAATTGAGAGCGGCAAGTAGAATACTGAATTTTTTATTCTCCCGGCATTTCGTAGAAACACGTTTCATAGACAGCTTTTTCTGGATAAACGTTTTATAAACGCGTTTCATGGACGCATTTCGTCGACACTAACATGTCATCCATTGACTCGATCCGGCCCCCCATTTTTGCGCCTCGCTTTCATGCGACAATCTGCCACGGCTCATTACAAAAACGTTAGAGATGATATACGCATCACTGCATGGACACTAAAAAAGGACCGTGAGTCTACTTTCCCGCACAACACTCGGAGAGCCAGTCACCGCAACTTACGGAGGCAGCTGAGCGAATGAGGATGCCGAAACTAATGTTCAGACCAAAAGACGCAGTCTCAGTTCTGACATTAAGGAATGCAAAGCGATACGCTTGCATTGATTAATGTGACAGCTCGGACTACGTTTTTTTTGTCTAAACGTATGTTCCGTCATCGTCATTCACTGAGCTGCCTCCGTCCGTAACTTACGGTGATTGGCCATCCGAGTGTTGTGCGGGAAAGTAGACGCACGGGTTTTTATAGTGTGGCGAATACGCATCGTGAATAATATAGAAAAATAAAAGATATTATTCGCCATCCATTTGGAATACCCTGAATTCACATGACATATTTATAGTTCGTATGTAATGCATTGGCGATGTATTTAATTATGCACTTCAGGTATAATTAAATTGCATGCTGAATGTGGCCAACGTTGTGCGATTAATTTAAAACAACTAATTATATTAGTACGTTTGGAATGCTGCTCCCTTATGTTTTGGCTTAGCTGTAATGTATTCTCAATATACGTAAAATTATATTTGTGATGTTCTTAAGATTCATTCTGAATGCATTCTGAATGCGGCCAAATATATGTGACTTACATAAAATAAAATACATGTAATTAATACATTGAAAATATGTTTAAAGCACACCCTTTTTTCGCTAAGGGTAGGGTCGACTTCTTGGGCAAGGTAGGATCGAATTTCTTTGACTCCACTTTTCTTGATAATACGTAGAGTGTATTCTGGGTTGTATTGAGCTTTGCAACTAGTTGGGATGGGTATGTCGTTGTTAGGTAGTATTGTTTCGGTATGCCTGTCTGCGTTCAAACGAATAACATCACTGAACTCTTCTGCGGTTTGGGGGGCTAAATTGTTTCCAGTGATACCGAAGTGACTCTGTACCCATCGAATGCTTGCTTGGCTTGTGTAGTTTGTAGGGCTCTTGTCCGATTCTCCAGTCTCCTGTCTCCGGACGAACGTGACACAGCAAAGCATAGCTCTCGGCAAAAAGGGTTTGATCCACTCACATGCTGCTAAGGGGTTGGTTTAGGGATCGGGAAAGGTGATCGAAGAAGCCTGGTAGCACTGCGCCGCCACGTATACACTGCATGCCGATCGTCCCAGCGATGCTAGTCAACACCGCATCCCGGGGACGTCGCCGTCGAGGACCATGTCACCGGGCTGTCGCCCTAGCCGACGTCGCGGTCGCCACCACCCCGAGCGTCCGTCGTGACCCGTTTCCCACGCAGGAGTCCCCTCGACAAGTCTCCCCATTCCCGACCGACCACGAGCAACACCCGACCGCTCGTCTCTCCCCGCGCCCATGGTTCCCGCGCGCCAAGCCGACGGGTACCATACTTCACGACGTGGTGGTCCTGGCTCTCTTCCCACGCCGGTGCAGGCCCTCGGGGGTGGGGCTTCTTGGAATGGGGCCGCGAACATCTGCCCTCATCACCAGCTGGCCACGACGTGGGGCAATCCGCCACCGAGGATGCCGACAGCTCGTCCTTGAGCCGGTCCCGGGCGCCAGCGTCTTGTGGCAATTAGGAGGTGGCAGAGCGCGCCCTTACAAGGTGCAGTATAGCCAGAGGGACATTGCGAATATGATGTAGAGCGTGGGGCTAGTCGTATTATGTTATTTGCATAATCGTAATGTTTCTTAAACGTACGTGTATTCTACGACTTGACGGAGTTCTGTGCATGTTGGCTCTACGTATTCTAGAGCTCTGAGAGCCGCTCTGGCTTCTGCTTTTTGCTGGAGTGTTTGCAATAGAAGGAAGGCTGAAGTTTCGACCGGTATTAAATGATACGCCGTTTTAGGTATTTGGTCCTCACAGAAGCATCCGTGTAGATGATAAGGGCTTTCGGGTTTTCGAGTGGTTCGACTTCTTTATTGGGACTTGCAGTTAATTTCTCGCGCCGTCCTTGGTCCTTAGGTGCCATGTTTCGTGGGAAGGGGGTTTTCGGGGTTATTTGATGAGGTTCATGGAGGGGTTTCATCGGAAAGATAAGAAATTGGTTGATAGGTTGCTTCATTAGGTTGGGAATGGCACGTCCTTGGGTTGCATGTTCGAGCCACGCTTGGTGCAGATTGATCTGCGGAGCGCAAGTTGTGATAGAATTCGGGAAAAAGGACGCATTATCGGAGTTGTTTCTAAGTTCGTGCATTTGGGTACGTTTTGCGTCATTGAATAGTGTTTCATGTGGAACCCAGATTTTTTATTGAAACGGGTAAAAGCGAATGCCGTACACCACTCCTGGGATAAGCACCGATTGCATGAGAAGTTGGTGACGTGTCTTCCCACGCTTCATACGGTGGGCACTTTCTACGAATTAGTTTTACTCCTTGCTTGCATGTTTTATGATTGGTTTTAGCAGCAAACGCTGGACTGTTATTAATCTTAAAGTAAACTCCGAGTATTCTGAGTTCTTCGATTCTTTTTATTGTTTTTCATGGAATGTAAGCTGGAGAGTTTTTGTTGCGTGGTTTCTACTCGTCAGCATATACTTCGTCGTTTTCTGGGATGGTTAGAGACCGATGTCTCTTAGATGTTCTTAGATCGTGCCAAGTCCTTTTTTCAGGAGAATTTGATACAGCTTCGTGGTCCGATGTTGGTTTATAGTGTGATATGTCATTAGCGTACACTCTAAACTGTACACATGCGATGGCATGCAGTTTCATCGCGAGGTTAAAGAGAATCGGCGTCAGCACTGAGCCCCGTGAGACGCCGATGTTGCTGCGACGCCCATGACATTTAGTGCTGCCGACTTTGATTTCGCATATTTGAGGAAACCTTTGACGGAAGTAAGGAGTCTTCCCTGCGTGCCTTGTGGTAGAGTTTAGGGTGAAAAACTTACGACGTGGTTGTATTAAACTGTTCATGTAATCAAAGCTTTGAGGAATACACGAATGGGGGATTATATAAAGGTTACAGTTCTAGAGCGGTGCTGCGTCTAGCTCGGCGTCGTCCAATGGAATGTTCTTCTCCATGGGCGAGGGCGATGGCCTCCGAAACTCTTGCTTGCAGGTCCGCGCGCGCGGCTCGGGTTTCATGGCAGAGAGGCCCCTCGAAATTTTCCATGGACCGTATAGAAACTTCTGTCTGGGAGCAGCCGGGGTCGGAGGCCAGAGAGGAGCTTTTGACTTGTTTTCCGATTTAAATCTCCTGATCGCTAACACTAGTTTCTGAAGAAGTGCACCAGCGCTGGGATGGTGTCAAATGCTTTACTAATGGCCACTGTTAACAGGGTGCGTATTTAATTGACGCGTGGATTGAAGTCTGCCACGCCTCGTTAAATCAGGCGTAACTGCGTGCTGTTCCAGGTTTTTTTTTTTTTTTTTTTTCGGAATCCCGTTTGTGCAGGTGCAGTCCTAATCCGAACCCAATATTCCCTGATCTGCCTTCCTTCCCCTCGCTCCATCACCCTGTCTTCCTCCCACTCTATCCCCATCGTTCCACCTCGCCAGCCCTCCATATGCTCCCAATGCTCCTAGATACCCTCCTTCCCTTCCCTAACTCTTCCTCTTCCTGGTCACTGAAAACACTTCGATTTCCCCGCTAAACTAAGGGAGAAATTTACATCACTGATACACCACTTCTGTCTTCCTTTTCTCTCTCCTCACTTTACTTCCACCCTCTCGCAATTTTCCTCCTCACCCTCTGACAGTGCTCCTCTCAACCTCCCTTCTGTTCTCTTCCCTGCCCACTCGCGCTTATCTCTCCCTCTCCTTTTATTTCTTTACTGCTTCCCCCAGACTCTTCGAGTGCCCTTTCTTTCACTCCCTCCTCACTTGGATTCCTTCCCCAATCACTACCTGGTCGCGCGACATACCAATTTTTCTAAAAAAAATTAACAAAATAGGTTTCTTCCCTTTCGGAACGACTGTTAATGTCTCCCAGCAAATGAGACGATCTCCCAGACAAATGATACAATCGCTTCCCTATACTGCATTTCATGCATTATCTGACTTTACAGATAAAGGGAGCTGCCATTTTCTAGTAACCCGACTTATTATTTTTCATAATCTCAATCCTGTTCGTTATTTGATTTGTCTGTGTCTCTGGCCTTAATTAGAATGCTTCTAAACAGCTGACCCGCCTTTGCTTGGATACTTTTTTTTTTCATTCTATGAGCAACATTTTCAATATCTTGAATATCTTCCCGCCATTGTGAAGACCGTAATAGTCCGGATAATAGCAATACGTCGGACTAATAGAAGCATTGATAATATAGCAGTTACTTGTCTTTGTGAAAAACAAACGTTTTATTCCTCAGTGGATTGTACAGGTGTCCCCGCGGTGATGCGTCGGCCCGAATGTCACTTGTCCGATGGCCGTCGTGTTGTTGATGCTGGAGGCCACTTGTGCTCCATTGGAAGGGAGGCACGGAACCGTCTTTCGTATATGTGGGCCCGTTTATAGCTAAAAATTCCAGGTTTTTAAACATGGCACAATTCGTAAGCTGAAAAAAAGAAAGAACAGCAGCACTGCCGTTTTGTCCCCAGAACGTCTGAGTGCTTTCATAACGTGTAACGCTGAGAATGGTTTTTTTTTAGTAGACGTGCGTTTTGTCCAGGAAAAGGAGATCTCTCCGAATGAATCACACTTCGGGAGAGACCTTTGGGGACTTTCCTTCAGTTCTAACACTGAAGAGATTCACTTCCACTACTACAGCTCGCTGCCAAAGCGTACTAGTAACAACGAGATCTAACTGAAACATATGCCAAGTCGTGTTTATGGCTTTGGGCGGTTTTCCAATATTTGTTGTTCTGTACAACTTTGAACTATTAATTTAAGTGGCAGGATGGTGATTCTTTCCGATTTGTTCGTGTTGGAAGGTACGATCAAAGGTTTATATAGACTTTCCCACAGCCAGGTTCCACAGCCGTGAACAATGCACGACGACGGGTAGATAAATTTTTAAGTGATTTTATGACCGTAATTCTTATGCGTAAAGAAGTTATAAGCATTTGAAAATTTAGGGTGCGCCATTTCTAAACACATCGTTAACGTATATGTGAAGACCCTAGATTTGCTTCAGAAATAACTTCCAACATGTGCTGAGCTACCATTCACTTAAAATGTTGGTAGTGCTAGTCCCGCACTCAGCAGCCCACCCTTTTACACACACGCACCAGAATTCGCAATAAAAAATTTGTCCCTGGCTTTTGGCTGCATGATCAAGTTAGTGTTGATTTTTGAATTTAACATTATTATTATACATTTGAAGTAATTGAAACACCTGACAGGTGGTTTATAATATATAACCCCCTGCCAGCTGTCCGCACTGTAACTGCTCAGGCTCACCTCAGTCAATAATCTATCTATCTTGAAATCACTTGGTCCCTGGATCAATCCCCGACATAGAATGTATT